>CAJNJA010010198.1:0-19888 GCA_905231915.1 Symbiodinium necroappetens
GAACAAAAAAACATAAAAATCAGTAAAAAAACTCATGTTTATTCGAGAAAAGCGGGCCCTCACAGCGACACACACTCTATATATATATATATGTATATGTATATGTATATGTATTATGTCATTATTATGTGTATATACATATATACATGTGCGTGCATGTGCGCGCATGTGCGCGCATGTGTGTATCTGTGAATGCATGCTTGAATGCTTAGTCGTTAAATTCGTATTCATTAACTTTAAGCATGTATATGTATGTATGTATGTATGTATGTATGTGTGTATGTGTGTATGTGTGTAATTGTGTGTGTATATATATATATCACACATACACGTACATACACATACATGAGGCCTCTCACGTGCCTGCTTGCTTGCTTGCTTGATTGCTTGGTTGGCTGGTTGCTTGGTTGGTTGGTTGGTTGGTTGGTTGGTTGCTTACTTGGTTGATTGATTGAGGCCCATGAGATACAAGTGAGAGAATTACGGTCGGGAACGATGCAACAGCCGCGTACCCAACTCTCTGCGTAGAGTCAGGCCATCCTGAGCTCAAGCAGAATCTCGAAGGAACAAACCGGCAAAGCGTTTAAAACCACAGCAACCACTGCAGTCATCTGATGTAACATGCAGCATTTGTGATACATGAGGGACTTTGATGGGCTCACAATGACCGAACATGGAAGGTCTAGTCGGCGTTCCCCATCCTCCACCCGTGCTTCGTGCAGAAGTCGAGCACCTTTCTGTGTTCCCCGAACTGCCTCGAAACTTTGGCAGAAGGCTCTGACCGACGTGTAGAGAACTGCGGCTACCACTTGATCTGATGCGCCTCCATGTCTTCATGGTCGATGGGGCTCACATCGAAGAGGCTCAATAATGATGCATCCAAGGGCTGCCTCGTTGCAAGACACGGAGCCCCCGAAATTATTCATGGGCAGGTGAAGGTTTCAAAGCTTTCACGCGGCCTTTCGCGGCCTGGTCCATAGCAAGACCCACATGAGGCCATGGCCTTGGCTTGCAGAATCACGTGGGCCTCTTGAAATAACAGCAACAGGATTCTGAATCTCACTGTCAGTGCCCTGCCGATCCTGTCCCGCTCTTGCAAGCCAGGTCGCCAATTGGTTGGCTCGCTCGAAGAATTCATGGATGCCAGCGACCAGAGACTGCATCCCATCCGAGATGCTACGCCACTTCCCCTGACGGGCACGAAGGCTTGAAACCACATGTGGGGCCCTCTAGTGGCTCAGTACACTCCTGCTGGACGAAATCCTCCGCGGTGTGCTTAACCAGCACGCTAGGAGGCTAGGCTGCGCGACATGTCGTATGTTGTGCTCTAAAGTCAACTTGTTTGAACCGGGACATGAAGAGGCATTTGCGGAGCCTGAGCATGCGATGAAAGGAAGCTTAACCGGCTCGAAGCGAGCCGACACTTTTTTCAATTTCAAACTATGGAGTGCGCGGCATCTGCTGACACATGGAAAGTCTCGTTGTATGGACACTTGGATAGCCGCAGTCCAGGTCAGTTCTTTGAAATATGTCATGCAACCTCAGAGGTCTGACTGCTGACCTCATCACGATGCACTTTCTGGACTCCCGGCTCCATTGACAGGATGTGCGTTCCGCATCACGTAGGAAAGCTGTTGCGGCGTCAGAGATATTGACTGTGCGTGTCCGCTCGCTCGCGATGACGGCACTGAGCTGAACAACAAGCCACAAACGGCCTCTGCTTTCATCCATCCTGCCGTCCCGTTAAGCTCGATGCCTTGTAAGAAACAAGATTACAAACACCTCAGCTCATTGCCCCACAAGGCACCACGTCTCGTGGGCACTGAGAGCAGAACAGCATGCCGACAGTTGTCGGCACAGGCATGAGCGCCACATGTCTCTGGCCGGCCAGTCTTGCCCTTCTTTGTTTGATGGCTAAAAATGACAAGGGCAGTGCGACATAATCTGTGAGTTAGTCAATCCTAGCATTGAAGGGGCTGGCTCCAGACAGACAGGTAGCACGTATTAGGTTGAATTCATAGTGACAGGTGTTGTACCTTTCCTCCCCGCGAAGCGCAGAGAGCACAGACTACAGAGCAATCCGTGGTTGGGCCATCTGCACATGAGCTGAGAAGTGTAGAACTGCTGCCCAAGCACTAGGGCCCAACCCTTCTGCATGGTCAGGCATGGGAAAGTGCAACAACTTCCCCGCATGGGCCCGATCGATCCCACTAACACTGCTGATGACGGAAATTGAAGCTTGCCACATTACCACAAGCTCCAAGCTAGTTTGCTTGATTCAATCCTTTCCGGCATCAGATTCACCGGGTTCGGCGAAAGTTCATCAAGAAGTGAACTCACTTGGAGCTCTTTGCAGCCTCGGGTAAGCCGGCTATCTGTGCCCAGCCCTTAAACCCGCTGTTGAGAGTAGTGATTGAGACTATCGATACGGGTATTTATGATGATGATGATGATGATAAGCCTGATGACAAGCACAATCATAGAAGTTCTGTTGAATAAAAAACAATAAGCAATCAAATAATAAGGCCCGAAAGAAGCAGATACCTATGCACATACAACAAATGTGCCCATGCCAAGATTAATGAAAACAACGACCAGCCGTAAATGAAGGAGCCTGTGTATCCATGCATGTATATATATATGCATACATATATATATACATATACATACATACATACATACATACATACATACATACATACATACACATCAAATGAGCAACTGAACACATAAGACATAAGAAATTATAAACGCCAGAACATAAAGCAGCAATACTTGCCCTACTACAACACTGAGTTGAGAGGAAAAGCTAAACCCTCTCTCTCTCTCTCTCTCTCTCTCTTCCAGGCACTCGATACACCCTAAACCCTAAAACCGAACCCAATAAGGCGACTGCCGGCTTCCACTTCGCCTTCGCCTTGGGCTCGGCAGTTGAGGTCTTCGACTTGCCTGCAAGGGCTTCGGAATCTGTCGAAGTTACCCATAGGCTCCATGATAGTTCCTTTTTCTGGTTCATATTTAGGATCCTAAAAGGTAATCCCAAAAGGGAACCACAATGGGGCCTATGGCTAGTTCAGACAGTGTAACTTATAAAACTATAATGACAGTATACCAAAAATACAGTAATATACGTTGCACATACAGTAGCATCCTTTAACAATCATACAAGCTCATGTTCTTCTGTTGCGCAGTGTGCCCGGTGAGCCTTTTCCGCTGCCCTTGCCTTTTCCATCGGCCTTGCCTTTCTGGCGCCATCGCCTCAAAGCCAAGCGATAATGCGCAAGAGAGACCGACGTCACCTTCCCTTCCGTTCTCACCGAATCTATGCTGAGGTTGTCGCGTGTTGGCAGCCTCGCAATCGGGCATTTCGGAAAATAGCTCTAGTCCCCGCAGCAAGTAGCACACGGTTCCTGTAAGGAAGACCTCAAAACAAGGTACCCCTACTTCCAAGAAGCTCCAGAATCTGACAACCCACAGGGCTGCGCTCATTCTCACCGCAGATCCCGGCCTCGGCAGCGTCCTCCGAGCCGGTGCTCCTTGGCAATGGCATTTTTGGTGTCGCAGGGAAGCTACGACCCCCAGCCCGTTAGGGCAGGCTTGTTTCGACGCAGTGGTCGTATAAAAACCCGGGCACTCAACTGGTTGTGGCATTTCCTTCAAGCATTTCCATGACCCCTTCAAGACGACCCTGGCATACCGCCCTGCCACACATCTTCGCCGGCATTCGACTAGGGCGACTAGGGTTGCTCCACACGATCTGATCCACGCGACCCTTGTGAAGCACCACCACGAAGATCATCATGACCCCCTCCCACAAGGGTTTAGGGCCCAAGTGCGCACATTTTGTGCTACCGTTACGATGAAGATGATATGCGACGATGGTGGTGGCGGTGGCGGCCGCTCTGATGATGTATGTTGCCTCATGCGCTGCTGGTTCTGAGGGGTCTTCCAGATGTGATCATTGTCATTGTAATGACCCCGTATCTTTGTCATCATCCGTGTCTGCCACACAAAGCGGCTACCCCATGAAGTTCTTCCATTCAATGTGAACGTATTTGGATATAATAGCGGCTAGCGATGGAGTGAGGTGTGTCCCTGCGCCGCAGCGGTTGTTTCACACTTTCCACAACCCCGAAGATATTGATTTGGGGCGTTTCCGGTCGGAAATCGTGCTCATTTTGGGCTTCACATCGCTAAACGCCCGGAAGAGGTCATTGGAAAACCCGTTTCTCTTTCGAGGGTTTCGGAGTTTGGGGGAAATCTCCCACCTGAGTTCCGTGCGCATTTCGGTTGGCGCATGGTGTGTTCGGACTCTCAATTAACAGTACCCCCGGAATGATTCTGGGTACATAGTCTACTATAGTCACCATTACAATTCCGGCTCGGGTTAAACCTTAAAGTACCCAAATGCAAGCTAGAAACAGGAACTACCATGGATACTATAGGTCGGGGCCTCGGGTTGCAAGACTATGCTGGCGCATTTCTTGGTTTCTCTTCGTACTACCCTAAACCCTAAACCCCTAAACTCTATAAACCCTTTTGCATCCAGGACTCTCGCAACAAGCCGGGAAACTTCGCAAGACAGTAAGTCAACCCTCCCCTAAACCCTAGTCTTTTTGCCCTTTCTTTGACATCTCATAACCAAACCAAGGCCTGGGCCTCGGCCCCGGGAGCGGGCTCGAGCCATGGCTGAGACTAAACAGCCAAGGACTGGGGCACCCGACTCTTCAGATGTCTCTTCCTCCTCTTCCTCCTCCTGCAGGGGTTTACCCTCTCACAAGGCGAGGAAAGGGTTTGGGGTTTAGGGTTTAGGAGAGTGGTGTCGACATGATCCTTGGTTTTGCCACGCGCTACTCGGAAGGATGATGCACGGCTTGGGGTTTAGGATGGTTTAGGGCTTTCGGGGTTTGGAGTTTGCAGTGTGACTCACGGAGAATTACCCTGACCACCTCAACTAGCAGGTCAACTGCAGCCTCAGAGTCCCCCCCACACTCTTCATCATGGTCAATTCGGACAAGGGTTCAAGGTACAAGTCTTCTCAAGGATGCTCTACACACACAACCCATATCACATTCATTCACACATCCAACCTTTCAAGAGGCCCCCTGGCTGGGCAGGCTACCGCACGGAATCTCACTCCGATGCCTCGTACTCGCGGACTGCGCCTGTTGTCAGAAACCGTGAAGAACTTGCAGTTTCTGATTCAATTTAGACGGGGCGCTAACTAACGACAAGTAAGCTCGCCACTCTTTCCTTTTCCGCCCTTCTTCGTCCTGTGGAGCAGGTGGAGAGGTGGCCAACCGCTTGCCATCGACAGCCGGCACTCGTTGCTGCCTTCCCCATTGCGGAGCGCTGCGCTGTCGCTCAGTCCTAGTGCGAAGTGCGTGATAAACCTAGAGACTCCAAAACCTCTTGATTAAGGAACATACCTTAAATCATACCAGGGATCTTATTATAATTTAAGGTATATTCCGTAATTAAGGCGTTTTGGAGCGTGCCGCAGAAGCTGAGGCGGTCACCAGTAGTTTTGAGACTCCTCCAGCCACTCCTCGCAACACTGCACGTCCTTTATGTCGATCTGCTGCATCTAAGAAAACCAGGAAGGCCTCGCCGGAGTTGGAGGTCCACCAAGACTCCTGCAGAGCTCCAGTCTGGTTCTCATGATTCTACGCATCACCATTTGCATCTGGGGTGCTGTGCCGTTCCAGCCGGCCTTATGCAGCGTCAGAGCCACATTTCGACTTTACGATTTGCCTTGAAAAGAAGCCAAGTTGCCCAGTCGTACTTTCCCGATGTCTTACCCTGATGCGGCTCCGCATTGATGCTTGACCCAGACTTGCACTGCCTCTTCTGCAGACCTGCCTTGTACTTGTTGTACTTGCCACTTCCCTTGCGATGGTCCGCCCACTCGGTTTCATCGTAAGTGCCGTAGTAGGAATCGCCTTAAATTGCCATGCCGCAATGTAGTGCTGCGTTGTTTTTTTTTACGCCCAGTGCAGCTGGAGAGCCACCCCACCATCCGCCCTGGCCACGTCCTGCCGCTAGCTGGGCTTTTGCAGCGTGTTTTCACAAGCTCCGAAAGAGGGTCTCCTTTGTTGTTCCCGCTGCTCCATTGTTCCGATTTAGGCTGCTCGGTGCCTTCAACGTATGCAAGAAATGCTGCAGCAGCTTTTGAGGCCGGCACACAACAGCTACGTACATCTTGGATCCTGGCTCTGTGTTCCAGCTTTCACCTGATCTTGCACGATTTGCTCTGCTGACACTTTGTGGCGCTAGCAACTGGACCGAACCTGTTGCAGCAGCGCCATTCCGGCGCCGTTGTCCGTGCGGAACGCAGACAGGTCCGCGGGTGCTTTGCCTTCGCGGTGGGGCTAATGAATACCTTATCTTATCTTCTCTTCTTTGAACGTTAAGTAGAGCGCAGCAGATTTATATATATATATATACATATGTATGTATATATATATATATCTACACACTATTAAATTGCTATCTTCTATTTACAGTTTGTGCGGCTTTTCCGCAAGTGTCAACATGCCGTGGCGCCTCTGGAAGCGCCGCCCTTCAGCTGTTGAAGTAGAATTGCGCCGGGTCTTTCCTACAGGAACACTTTTCGAGTTTCGAGGGTTGTGCATTTAGGATTTTTGGGAAATTGACCCATACCAAGCACCCATCGGCCTCCTTGTTGTTGACCAAGTTAAGCAGGAACTGTCCAGCTTTGGCGCCGGCTTCGTCCGTCCTGGTCGGTTTAGGGGGGGTTTCGGCGCTCACACTCGGATTTATAGGGTGTTTTTACCTAAACCCCCCAAAGTAGGTGAAATAATGGCCCAAAACCCATAAAAGGCTGTTATTCTACATACTTTCAGGGTCCAGGTAGGGGTGTTAAGGGCACACCGCTTGCAGACAACTCGCCCCGGACCGGGCCTAGGCTCTGACCTTCCCTGGTTCAAGGCGGCCTGCGAGCGCAAAAAGAAATTAGGGTTTCGGGGTTTAGGGGTTTAGGGTTTAAATAATACCAGAACAGAACAAAAAGCATAACATGATGCAATATATCTATTTAATGTGGTAAGAGAATCCAGAGCAATATAATGTAGTATGCTATACATACTAGAACACACGGTACTACCAGTATAAAAAACTGCAGGACGCTGAACTCGATAATTGCACCAGCCTTCAGCACGGCAGACTTGTCACCTCATCTATCAGCGAGAAAGCAATCCCAAGGCTGGTGTCAAAACTTAGCACCCCGCTTGTTGGGTTGGAGACACTTGTGCCGGCCTGCCAAATCAAACTGTATCGGCATGCAAGAAGGGTTTCAAAGCCGAACCCAGCCTTGATGGGAGTGGTTCCAGAGATACCCGGAGGTGGCGGAGCTGAGCAGGTGAGCATTCCACTGCAGCTGACCCATGCTGTGCAATGCGACCCCTAAACACCCACCTTTTTAAGGACTCATATAAAGAAAACATAATAAGGAACCCTAAAAAGGTGGGTTGTTTGGGGGGTAAGGATAAAGGTGAAATCCAGGGCTTCACTCCTTCCCGCCTTTTGCCGGGCTTGCGCTCTTGGCGGGATGCGTGCCCTGGCAAGTCACTTGCTCGAACACGCTCAACAGAGGCCCTTTAACCTAAGCCCTAGAAGCCCAATGAAACCCCAAAGCCCCCGCGCTTTTTTTTGGCTTGAACCCAGACTCTGCCAGCTGAAAAACCGTAAACCCTATGGGGCGATTGGGAGGATCCTGCGTATGAGAACACTTGAAATGGACACTTCTGAAGCGAAGCGCATTAGTTTATCATAGCATGTTGTAGTGCAGAATATATTGTATATAGAACATTGTAGTATAACGGGCTCTGTTGCATAATACATTATAGTCTTATATCTACCATATTGGAACAACTATACTCTCTCTCTCTATATATATATATATAGAGAGAGAGAGTTAAATACACTTCATGTGCTAGTAGATGATAATCTAGTATATTATATCATATCAGACAGAATATGTGTTATCAGAATACAGTAAGTAGGAAAATGGTCGTGAAACGAGCCCCATTCCAGCCTTTCCAGACGGATCGGGCCTGGGCATAGGTTTTAGGGCTCGGCGCTTTGTGCCTTGAAACGCGCCGGCGGACTGAATGAAGGAACCTGATTAAGAAACCCTGGGCCTTTACTAGGGTTCTTAATATGAACCCTAACATATTGGGGTTACAGGGCCAGGGTTTCTTAATGAGGTTAAGGAGTTCAGGATAAAGCCGCAAGCGTACTTGCTCTTGCTCTGACCCGACATCCCTGCATCCGCTTTGCGCACTCCGGCATCCTTCATGACATGTCGGCGCGGGCTATCTTGTTTTGAATCACAAACCGCAAAGTTGGATTAGCGTCGAAACGCGTTCAAAGAAACTGAAGGGTGAGGCAAGACTGCTTGAGTTCGAAGCAGCAGTCAAGTGTTGGATTCAATCCTTGTCAGGATTTCTGACCCCACCAATCGACATTGAAGGCATAATCAGTCAAGCACTGCAAAACAACCACAGCAGCTGCTGGTTCGTGATGTGACTCCGTGAACTGGACTTAACTTGCACGCGTCGCGTCGCCAAACGACTCTCTCAAACAAACAAGTCACAACCATGAAAGTTCTGCAGTGCGTTGGAATCTTCGTCCTGTGCTTCGGCAGCAGGCCAAAGACTTGCAACAGATGCGCTCAGAGCGCATTCAAACGCCCGACACAGCGTCAGAATGCATCATCATGCTGCTCACTGCACATATGCACAATCCTACCCCGGCGAAGATATGAGGGAATCAGCAGCAATACAAGCAGAATCTGCACTTGCAGGCTCTCAAAAGTGCACCGTCATCAAAACCGCCTTCCGTGAGCCTTTCTTCGCCGGGACGTTGGCAAACAAGCTTCTTGCTCCTGCCTATGACCACAGTGGCCCAACCTGATGCATAACAACCTGACATCGAGGCTCTAAGCATTCTGTGCCAAGCTCGGGTTTGGCAGCTGGCTCTTGGGGTGTTCCACTGGCTGTCCAGACTGTTTCTGGCAGTTGCCGCTCGTGTACAACGCCTCAGCATGTTAAAGACCCAGAGTGCTTGAGTTAGGAGGCAGATGCTTAAGTGGATGCCAGGGTCGATCGAATATCATTGCCGATGCGGAGCCTGACAGTCCGGAAGCCGTGTGTGCATGTTTTTTTCTGTGTATTTGCTGTAATCGCGACCCCGACTAACCTGAGGTCAACCTACCCTAGCGACGGATCGTCGCACCTGGAAATCGGAGCTGGCCCCATCCTTTCGAGAAGCAAGGCTTGCAGAATCGTAAGAGTTACAAGAGATAGGATAAATATGTTACACCATACAGTACCATGTTGCATCATTGTGTGCTATACTTTGCTTTATTCAATTATGTTGTCTTTTCTTATCCTATACGATGCTATGCTACAGTAGAAGCCGAAAAAGTTAAAACTCAATAGCTTCAATCCTTCCAAGTGATGTATAGGGAATCCCAGCAGTAATGTAAGTGTTCTCAATCCGGTTTCCAGCTTTTGAGGGTTTACAGTACTTTTTCTAGCCTAGACTATGGATATTACATCATACTACGTATACCTACGTATATTCAGATCCATTGTGCGTATATCTATCTATATATATGTACTATATATATATATATATGTGTGTGTGTGTGTATGTGTGTATATGCACATACATGTATGTGAGCATGTGCTATCTATGCATCATGTGTGTATATACATATATATGTATTATAGTCAGACGGTGTCGTGGGGGAAATACACAGGCCAAACTTCAACCTGCCTCATTTCTGCCTTGAAAAGTCCGGGACCGGGCCGTCCAAAATCGTGGCGAATTCAAAAGACTTTTTATGATTGACTCCTTCTCTTCTGGAGATTGTTGCTTCTTCTCCGCCCAAATGCACTGCGAATCCGATCTCGCGAGAAAGAGACCTGAAATGGTACCTGCTCTCTCAGCCCGTCATCTCCTTAGCTCCAGCGACTCCTCTAGAGGTTTCTTGGGGCTTCTTCAGAGTCCTGATAAGGATTTTATTCGGGGTTTTAAAGAGTGCAGCGCCAGATCTTCAAGCCCCTCGGTGCCACCAACACCTGCTGCATTCCGAGTGTCTGAAACTTTCTGGCGTTTGCCCTCAGAAATCGCTTGCCAGAGACGACGTGACGGGGCGGCGGCGCGTACCCGAACCACTGGACCTGTGGGAACCCGGTCCTGCAAAGGCCACGGGGATGCGAAATGTCGGGGGAAGACCTTATTTCAGCACTCACACTCGGACAAGCCTAGGAAGACCTTATTTAGGAATTTAGGGTTTTACGGTCCTTAAGAGCCCAAAACCCCGCAATTCAGCAACAGATACACCTTCAATCATGCATACTTAGTTATACTTCGAGACTATTCGTGAATTCAGGAGTCTTGAGCCTTGACCGGGAAGCAAGCCTTACAGCAGGTCCTCGTAGGCCTTCTTCTGGGAGTCGGTGAACCCATCCCATTTGCAGCGTAAGCTGGCAGCAGGTGCAGAGACGATGAAAGAGCATGGGTAGAATGTAAAAATATCTAATGTATATCATCTTATATATAGTAAATAATGTATTATATATTGTAGATTTATGGGCATGTGGAAAGCAGTACTGCGTCCTATGACATCCTTCCCTCACTGCTCGGGATCCTGGCCACGACACCTAACAGCTCAGATGGCCTATGTGTGACAGAGCCCCTGGCCTCAAAGGTGCTTCTGTCAGAGCTGAATCCGGCAGCCTTGCCAAATGCTCATTCCTGCGAGCAAGAGACAGTGTCGTGTCAATTGCGGGCTTCTTGCCTCAAACTGGGCCGTCTACAATCACACCTTCTGATGTTCAGCCTAGGTGCATAAACACCGCATATCCATTGAACTCGGGGAACTTTTCAGCAGGGAGGGGAGTCAAGGACATCTTCTTGGACATCATCTTCGAGCCGCGTCGCTTCTCTCCTACGCTACGACTATGTACAAAGGGCGATCTTTGAGCCGAGGAAAAGCGTCACACGGATTCCTGCATGTCAAACACATGCCGGAAGGAACCCCGCCAAAAGACCCATAAACCCTACAAGCCCCACTAAGCTCTGCTCGGATTCTGGGCGCTGGGCGTGCTTCTTGTCCCGGCAGGGACTGGGAGCGGAGACCTCGAAGACTGCCAATGCCAAAGGTATAGCTCTTTGAACAGAGATCCCTCCGATCGTTCCATTCTTGTTCGGATTATCTTCATTGACGTTTTTTTTCATTGCTAACTATGAGATAATCAGTATTGCTATTGTTGTGTTTAATCTCTCGAAGCCGAGCCACTGGTTCTGCATCAGCTGACGCTGCACCAACTGCTGCATCTGTGTCTGCCTCGGGAGCTGACTGCATAATAGAATTATATTGATACTAATATATGGTAAATGTATTATATTATAATGTAATATGTTGCTGCGCCCTTGTCTCTGCTTGCTGTGGTGTTTGCTTGCTCTCACCTTGGCAGGACGAACTACTCCAAGGAAGCATCGCTATTCGATGCTCCCGGGGAAAAGCACCGTTCTGAGGAGTAGAAGTGCAGGCTGACATGTTGTCAGCACACCTCGGCAATGCCAGCGGACGCATGCAAGGACGCCCCGTCCGATTTATGGCGGGAGTTGAGCTCGACGAGGGGCTGATTCGTGAACAACGGCACGGCTGCATGTCATGTCAATGCTTCGCCCCAGGTAGGCCGTCTCCCTGGGCTTTTCTGCCAGGGTGACTTGTGGTCTGTCCGGCAAGAGCAGCTTCAGAAGCGGCTGGTAGTCTGGATGATCAGATAGGCCTGGTCGTCGCAAATGGTGTGTGTGTGTGTGTGCGCAGATGTGTGAGTGTTCACCTCTCGAAGTTCTGTGTTCACTATGGTTTTGTGACTGCCGCAGGCATATGACTACGTAGAATGGCTCATTACAAATAACAACACGGCCAGGCCACCATAGCTTGAAAGGATGGAACGGTGGCGCATGACGAGCCAGGCTTCGTGGAAGTTTATTCTGGACATCGGCACCTTCTGCGGTCGCCAGCTGCCTCCATCTGTTCGCGGATTTCGGACGAGTGGTCGCCCGGTTCCCGGGGGAGACCCGATGCCACAAAGGAGCCACAGGATTCGCCGACATAGCCATAGCAGAAAAGGCAGTGCTAGCAACATGCTTGCCAATACAGAAACAGGGAAGGCTGGGCCGCACATTCCTTCCACTATGCCTCGCATGTCTGTGTCTGAAGGATACCACAGTGCCCATGCCACGAAGCAGCAACCCAAGAAGCTTGCTGCCCACAGGAAGCTGGCAAACCGCCGTGCCGCCAGCAGCGCAAGACGCACTGGTGTGCCGAAGCGAACCTCAGTCTCAGAACCATCTTACGACCATGATTTCAATGCTTTTGGTTCTTTAGAAAGATCGGAAAAGTTGCTTGTGAGAACTTGGCTGCCGTCACTGCACCTCGCGCAATGACGGCCTTGACGGCCCAGTACCAGATTAGCGCTCCCACGAAACCAACACAGGGAAGACAGGGTGCAAATGGCTGGAAAGCGATTGATACAGCGACCACCGATGCAACGGAAGCATACTGTTTCCAGAGCATAAAGCTGGTAGCATGTGATCTTCTGCATATAAGAAGTGCCTCAGGTATTATCGCCAGCCATCGCAGACAGCACCAAACGAAAATGATAGGGATGGCATACTTGTAGAAGGAAATGTCCACTTGCTGCAGTCGCAACCTGATTGCTCCAGATGCACCCAATTGAAGTGGAAGGACCTGCTCTGACCACAGCCACTTTAGAGCAAGCAGGCCGCATATGGGAGACAGTGGTGCACACACCTGCGCAACAGCCAGGAGGAACATCTTGCTAGCCTCGAGCTGGGAAGCATACGCAGCACGCCACAATGGCATCAGCCACCTCAACCCCCAACACGCAATGGCTTGCAGGATCTCCACCAGGACGACACATGCAAGGACTGCCATGGAGGACTCAACCTCCAGGAGTTCGCACTGCGACGTGTCTGGAAAACGAGATTTTAACAGATCACAGGCGCAGAGGCAGCTGCAATCTGAATTCCAAGCAGCAAAGCTGGCATCCTGCGACGACCAAATATTGCATTGCATCGCTGACTCTCCGGGAACTCCCAGCATAGCCGCAAAAATAAGCAGGCAGCCTCCACAACCTAGAAGAAACAAAACCAGCAAGAAGGCCACGGTGGAAACTCGAACGGCACATTGCCACAACGCGGCGGGGGGCAAGCACCTGTCAGGTCGGAGCAAAGTCTTGGACTGCGCTTGTCGGGTCGAAGCTTAGAATAACGAAGCCACAAACTCTAGTGTCGATGCCCAAGACCTCCGACACGTCAGTCTCAAGACAGCTTGCTTGCAAGACTGCTGCACAGAGAAGGCTGTGGCTTTTGGATCGATGGCTGTAGCTACTGCACGAAGACGTGCAGAACAGGCAACAGGCTTGTATAGTTTATTTATGCTCCGAAGGACCTGGAGCTGATGCTGTTTGGAGAGCTGCAGAGGTGGCTACAGCCCGCATGTTCATATCACGGACCGGTCCATTTCATGGGTGGTTAGAAGTGCTGTCTTTGTGTCAAGACAAGGCTCACAGGTCGAGCCTCCCGTTGCTTGCTTGCAGCAATTGAGGCGGCGTTGGTGTAGCTTTTTGCGCAAACACGAGAGAAGGCGATGCCCTTGTAAGTTGTGCACCCGATACCAAGGATCTGAGGAACATCTGCTTTGCAAGGATTGCCTTTGCGTCCCGGGAATATACATTATCAGATCCCAGATGGCCATGAAGACGGAGGCTTAGTTCATAATGTCAACTCTTGATTCATAAACCCGCCGAGATTATAGGCATCCGCGCGGGCCTCGGACCTGGCTGAAATCATGTTTTAAGCGCTGGCCTCTTCCACCAGACCCCCCCCCCCTTGGAAAAAAACCTTGCCAAAATCCCTTCCCTTAGCGGCAACCCCCTGCCCCCAGCATCTCCAAAAACCAACTTGCCTGNNCCTGCAGACTTAGAAGGGGTTTAGGTGGGTTGAAGGGTTCGGGGGTTTCGGGTTGAGGGTTTTTGGAACCGGTGCTCCTTCCGACCAGCTCTTGTTTCAAGGTTTCGGGTTCAGGTTTATTTAGGGTTTATAAGGGTTTAGGGGTTCAGGGCTTAGGGGGTTAACTGCTTCAGGGTTGGATGGCTCAGCAGATCTAGCACAACAGGATTTGGACTGTCCATCTCATCTGGCATGGGAACAGCAAAAACGCCGTCCTCTAAACCTCTCGAGCCTAAAAATTAAGGGCTAAACAGCTCTGGCAGAGACGGGCTCCAGCTACTGCTGCGTGTCGGCAAGTGAATTGCGTAGAAGCGGCTAAACATGCGGCAAGCACCTTGCGTCAGAAAAAAGGGACCAGGCAATGTCTGATGGCTCGGGAGCAGCGGATAATCGCAAAGACCACGTCTGCTGCAGGCGCAAATGGCGTGGCTGCAAAGCCCGGCAGACGGCGAACCGAGCCAATCGATACCGTTTCAGCAACCAGTCTCGCTCTTCTTCGCTTCCCAGCACTACAAACGCGCCACAAACCTGAGCAGCTCTGAATGAAATCGCGGCCCGAAGCAACGAGCTGAACTACTTTTGATCCTGGGACGAGGAAGATATTGGACGGACGGATAGCTGCTTTGAAGAAGTACACAAACAAAGATGGATAGATAGATGGATAGATAGATGGATCGATAGATAGATCGAAAGATAGAAAGACAGATTGATAGATAGGTAGATAGATAGGTAGGTAGATAGATTTAGACAGATAAATTCTCAAACACCCGGAGGTTTCTTTACCTACTTGTTTTGTACCAAAAGCTCCCTGTCCAAGTCTTGACTTCCGCCACGAAACCGGCCGTTCGCTTTCGTCGCGGCGCTGCATGGAAACCCGCCGAGCGGCCTCCTGGCGGCGCCTGGCTTGTCCAGGAACTGAAGTTACCATGATAGGGATCCATATAAACTTCAACGAAGTTCCTTCACAATAAAGAACTAATGAAAACCTGTCATCTACTCAAAACTCTCTATTTTGGTAATTTACAAACTGAGCCCCTTCCTAACCCCGAGACTCTACGTTCTCTAAACCCAGAACCGAGGTGCTGGAGAGCACGCGCAGCCCGGCGGCTGCCGGGGCTGTGCCGCGTGGCGGCGGCGGCTTTCAGCTCCCAGGCCTCCGAGCCGTTAGAGTGTTAGGGTGTTAGGTTTCAGGGTTTAGGGCTTTAGGGTTTTAGGGTTTGTTTTTTTGAGCACCTTTTTCCGCCTTACCAAGGGTTTAGGGTTTAGGGCTTTAGGGTTTTACGCTCTCACAACTCGGACAAGCCAGGCGAGGTTCATGGTACGAGGTCGGCGTGAAACAAGAATCAACAGTCCACAAAGGGGAAAAGGAACCAACCCCACATCTAAGAACCAATCCACCAAGAAGACACCATGGACTGTTTAGAGTGGCAGATTTGGTTTTAGGGTTTAGGGTTTACGGCTTCAGGGTTTTAGGGTTTGGGGTGTTGGGGTTTCGACTCTCACACTCGCACCAGGCAGGCAAGGCTCCACACAATTCCGTCACGCATGGAGAGCTCCGAAGTGACACGCGGACCCAAGAACCAATCTAAAACCATGAACCACCCACAATTAAGTCACAGAGCTCCCGTTGCTACACAGTGGGACGTATTACCCCACTCTCCACAAGAAAGGCTTCAGAGTACGTAGACTACCCATGGGGACATTGCTCCATGCTTCACAAGTCATCACAATGGCTTGGGACGGATGGTGATATAAATGCACTTAATGACCAAGTGAACAGACATGAAAGAGCACACACCAAGCGTCGTACTATCGGCTCTACAGCACAGCTGGGTCTACCGGCGACATGCCTAATTCACATGCACTCATGCCCAAGGGGTTTAGGTTTAGGGCTCAAGTTCGGGATGCTCGGAGCCTGTAGAGAAACAAGATATATAGGCCTTGCAAAGAGACCACTTCAAATCCCGCCTGCAGGTCTAAGGCAGCCTGCAAGGCTCCACGGAAATTGCGCTGCAAGACTACGTCGCAACAGAGTCCGTCAGCACCGCGTTCGCGGAGCCTCAGCGTTCGGAAACATGTTTACTGCCTTCCCAGACGGGGAACTGCCCCCGACCGCATGTACTACGTGCGTAACGGATGCAATAGAATGCCTAAGCCCATGACTCGCGGTGAACTATTGAACTGTGCGATGGCACTCCCAACTGCACAAACGCATACTGTACGTTACAAAGGCGGTTCGACGCACGACGCTGCGACGATTGTGGTATACCATCGATCAGCCAAGCAACACCGTTTCGAAGTGTGAGAGGAGCTCAGCTTCCTTCGAACGAAATTGGCAAAACTCACAGCAAGAAGCCTATGCCGAAAAAAACCAGGAACCGTGACGGCTTTAGGGGTGTGCGTTCCGGGGCTCCAAAGTTCGCCCGCCCAGATCTACTTGGCTGGGTAAGCCGTCCACTCGCAGTGAATAGTCAGCTGCAGAAGGCTCCTGTCGGGCTGGTTTTGGATTTGGGGTTTTAGGGTTTAGGGCAAACAGGCGGACAGGCAGACAGACATACATATAAGTTTCCTATAATACGGAGTTGCTTGATCTTTTCTGCTGAAATTCCGTCTTTACACATGAGTGTGCACTTAAATATATATATATATGTGTGTGTGTGTATGTATGTATGTATGTATGTATGTATGTATGTATGTATGTATGTATGTATGTTTATATATATATATATTGTTTTTATGTATATATACAAGTTCACATTCATAGCCCTTAAGATGAAACGCCCAAACTAGTGCCACACCCCCTGATCGCTCCAGCGCCAGGTCCGGATGGCTGGCTAGGCGTGGCCAGGACCAAAGGCTGAGGATTCCAAGGGCCAGAGGCGCGATCGCAAGCTGCGATGCAAAAAGAAAGCCTAAACCTGATCCGAACAACGATTCGGTGGGAGCTTCGTAATTTTTAAGCTTGTATATGGGGGGGGGTTTTCTTTAGAGGTCGGCGGTATAAGGATCCTACCACTTAGAGAGCCTGCGTGGATCATCCCTTACTTTCACAGATTTTGCTGCAACTCCCACATAAGGTGCTTCTGCACAACTACTACCACTACGGAATGGCACAAGGATGTCGGTGATGCCATGACACGTAAACCCTAAACACTAAACCCTATAAGCCTATAAACCCTAAACCCTATAAGCCCCTAAACCCTATAACCCCTATAAATCTTATAAACCCTAATTAGGTGTCGGTGCTAGACTTAGTTGTTGAGTTCATAAGCACAAAAAAGTGTACACTTTCAGCTCAATAAGGGATCAGATTATCCCAAAAAGTTTAAAGTGTAGTATTTCAGCTACCCTATAAACCCCTATAAACCCGATAAACCCTATAAACCTAAAAGCCCTATAAGCCTTAGGCCATGTTAAACCCAAACTACGTGTCGTTGCTAGTATTTCAGCTCCCAGAGAACCCAATATCCCATAATTAAGGAATATACCTTACATTATAGGGGCCTTAATGCTATGATTTAGCTACGAAGTAGATGAGAGGCCCAGAGCACCAGGATCTCCACAGCCTCTCAGGCCAAAGTTGAAGGGTCCTCTCGGATGACATGCTGACAGTACCATGACAATAGGGTTTAGGGTTTATGGGGTTTTATAGGCTTATAGGGTTTAGGGGCTTATGGGGTTCATGGGGTTTATAGGGTTTTAGGCTTTACGTGTCATGGCATCACCCCCGTTCAGGTGCCTTGTAAAGGATTCAGGACTAATATGGGGGTAACCCCTGAGTCAGAAGCATCAGCGACTCTCCTGAGTGGAGCACCGTCTCTGGCGACACGTTGCCAAGCGTCAGTCGGCCGAGGCGGCTCAGCAGATCCTTGAAACTTTTTAGGCTCTTTTCTGCCTCCCACCTAGCTAGGACGAGCCCGCTTAACAGTTTAGGGTTTAGGGGTTTTGAGGCCCAAATCTTCCGAATCAAGTTCGCCGCGGCTACCGTAGCCGTCTCCAAAGCTGTCGATCGGTGGTCTTACTAAGAACAGCAATTCATCACCCCAAGGTCCACTTAGGACTTAGGGTTTAGGGTTCCGCCGCAGAAAGAACCCCTTTTGCAAGGTCCGGGCCGAGGTACGTCTTGCATAAATACATTCCCACGCAAGCAGAAGAGCAGCTCCGGAATGGCCAGCAGCGAAAGCACCAAGAACATGAGGCATAATACTCGCAGGGTCTGAAAATAGATGCAGTACTCTAGGCCAAACTTCTCCACATCATCCAGGTGGACGCGGAATACTGATCGCCAATTCTTCTCCACAACCTTCTCTCTCGCTGATTCTGGCCACACGACTTCGGCATCATCAACTTCAATTCCCTGCCTCATTTGCGGATGGTGGCTCCACTGGACGTGTCTTTGAGATGTAGCGGCTTTGTCGAGCTGCCATCGGTTATCGGTGTGCAAATTCTTTCGTGGACAGGTCGTTGACAGTTGAATGTCTCTCCTATGAGTATGACGAGCACAAGCCCTGCCGGAGCCCAAACGCACCAGAAGCAACAGAATGAACCCTTGATCATCTAGCGGTGTGCCAAATCGATGGTCGGCATGCGACATGATCCCTCGCCCTCATGCGGATGAAGTCTACTCCCCGCTTCTGAACTAAGCTCGTCGGAGACATGTTGATGCACCGAAGCTCCCCACGCTTGTGGTGCAGTTGCTGCTGCGGAAGCTGCCACCTTCAGATACGACATGCGATGCTGCGCAAGCATGAAGCGTGCAGTTACAAATGTGCTTAGCCAAGAGCGTCCCCCGATTCCCTCACAGAACACATGACTGCGACTATTACTGCTCTGAATATTGGTAGTCCAGTCCTTGGTCTTGCTGCTCTGGCCCTATCCTGCCCGGATGCCTGCTGGGCCATCATGGGCTGCAGCCAGAGTTGATCTGCATTCTGGGGCCTCAGTGGGTCAATGCTGACTTTCTGGGTTTCGGGTCCTGCCTCTTCTTTCAACTCTCCTATTTGCTGTGGTGCCTTTGCCATGTGTTCAGGACAGCATGATCCTCATCTTCCTCTCGGCCAGCCCATGAAACTGACACAACAACATGAAGCCGGTCGCACCACGGCTTCACCGCTCACCCCGAATCGAGCTGTGACGGTGGACTGAGCAATTCACACTTGAAGCTTGGCAGCAAGGGCAGAGAACCTGAGCGTGCTCGAGCATTCCAGTCATGTCTTGGCACATGGAATTTGGGTGCAGCCTGGCAGCATACTCGCATCCGCATATCCTCCTTGCGAAGCGTACCACCTGGCAGTTGTGACAAGAGATTCATTTGACACAGGCCCCTCATTGCTACAATGATAAAGTACAGAACGGAGGCTTCGTGCTAGCCCAGGCACATCGCATCGGAATAGTTTTGGCCTTGGAACCACCTCAGTGCAAGAGCCAGTCAGGAGGAAAAACTCCCGATTCCATATGTCCGTAACATACACTGGGCAGTTCTCTAAATTATGGCTCTTTTTTGGTCCCCCAATGTAGTACGGCACCCTTATAAAAAGGACCCTAAAGGGGACCCTAATTTAGAGAACTACCCGAATCGAGGATCTCGTTGGCAAGTCTGAGCTGAGCGAGGAACGTTCCAGCAGCCTGTCCAGGGAGCCTGGTCTTGCACAAACACGTGCAGGCTGCTATCCTGTAGATACTATACAGCACTATATTTCACTCACAATATACTTCATTACATACACGCACACATCTATCTATCTATCTATCCATCCATCCATCCATCCATCCATCCATCCATCCATCGATCGATCGATCGATCTATCTA
>CAJNJA010010198.1:20025-40695 GCA_905231915.1 Symbiodinium necroappetens
TATGTATGTATGTAGGTATGTAACTGTATGTATGTATGTATGTCTGTATGTCTGTATACTGTTTTTATTGCATCAGTGAGAATCAGGGGGCTTAGTAGGCTTCGCAAGCGCAAATTCAACTTGGGCTATATAACACATAATATATAGATATATGATATGATATCCCAAATTCGAAGACTTAGCGTACTTATGACCTACTTGCTAAGTCCTTGATCCTGCATGTAGTGGTTCAGCAGACGAGCTTGGTCCGATGCATTTGTCCGAACTGCATCTGGGCGCCGGCGCCTGCTCTTCTACGCATGTGAACTCTTGTGCCCGTGCATTCTGCAAGCGATCTTTTTAGGGCTTCGGGTTTTGGGGTTTATAATTAGGGCTTTGGGTTTAGGGGTTTATAGGGCTTCGGGTTTAGGGGTTTATAGGGTTTTGGGTTTTCCATGGAGCATCAACCAGCCAAGGCAACCGCCGAAGCAATTATACGAAACATAGAGCCCCGAGCAGGATCTGCACGTCGTCAGTGCTGGCTGGCTTGCTGCTCAAAGCACGCGACCCGGGCCTGTGTAATCCGCCCTTAGCTGCTCAAGAAATTTGACTTCATAATGGAGTGAGCCAGGCGAAACTGTCAAGTGCGATGCCTTTAAAGAAACTGGAGCTGGCCCGAAGCTTGTCACACAGAAAGGCACGGTGAAGAGAGCCCGGAAGCTGCACCAGAACAAGCTTTCTTTCGCCAGGGCTAGGGGTCTCTCTCACTCGGAGATCCGCTTTGAGCCGCTTTCTTTTTGAGGAGGGACTGCCTTGCACATGCCCTGCCGCTTTGAACCACTTCACCCTTAATCCGTCCTAAATCTCCTACAAGCAACACTCTGTGCATGCACTCCTGTTGCAACTTCTCTGGAAATCGAGAATAAGCCTCAGGCCAGCCGCCTCCGACGCCGTTCATGTAACCTGCGGTGTAGGGTTTTAGGGGTTTCGGGTTTAGGGATGTTTCGGCTGTCTTTGCCAGGGTCTAGAGTCTAGAGTGTAGGGTTCCGGGTTAGGGTTGGGGGTTCGGTATTTACCGGGCATACATCAAGTGCATGAGTTAATTCCGAGCTGCTGCTTCATTCTATTTTGGACGTCGTACCCTTGTGAATGCTGCCTCGCCTTGAGATGTATCCGTGCCTTGCGCAGACGCCTCAGTCATGGCCCACGTGAACTCATCACTTGCGAGCAGTCTGGCGCAGCTGCTACTTGTTCTGCCTGCTTAGAACAACGAAGCTTAGGTCTAGAGGCTTTCGATTCGAGCCACTGATCGCGGAGCTGGGTCTCATCTGCTTAGTCTGCACAACAAGGTCCGGACGAAAGGATTGGCGTAGTTCGCCATGCAATAAGGCACCTTTTGCTGTGAGGTCGTCGGCAACATTGAAACAAAAGATTAGGCTGTTTCGCGACAGAGCAGCAAAAGCGTGCCCCAGAAATCTCGATTCCAAAGCTCCCCCTTCAATCGCGCGGAAGCTGCAGCCCTTTCGGATCTCTCGTTGCAGAAGCCTGTGTCTCACTGACTGTCTCAGCTGCCCTCTGCAGTTGTTTCACAACATGACAGGGGCTTGAAGCTACGATGCCCTCCAAGAGCCAGTGCTCTGGTCCTACAATACCTGGACCTGAATTCCTAAAGGTTGAAGGTTTACGGGTTGGGGATTCAGGGTTTCGACTCACGCACTCGTTCAAGGTTTAGGGTTTAAAGCTTAGGGTTGAGGCTGGGGTTCTACCGCAATCTCGAAGGCTTTTTGCCCATGCTGGTGCATGACGTCTCCGGGGCAGCGTCTCGGATCAAGATGGCCGAAGGAATGCCTGAGTTACCCAGGTCGGGGTTCGTCTCCAGCAGTAAGTTCGCAAAAAGGGAACCTACACGAACCCATAAGAATTTGGTTTCCTTGTTTTGGTAACTCAACACGCCTGAAAGAGCTTTTAATCGTAAACCCCTGTAGGAACTACGAGTCTATAGAACCCCCTTCCTAAGGTCAGGCCCTAAAGAAGAGACCCATGTGAAGCCTAATGCCCCCAAGTCGCCGAGCTCGTTGCGGCAGGCCTGGCATCTCCGGGAGTGAGCCATGCTCCAGCGCTTGAGTCGTCTTTCGTTTAGTTTTGAGCTCCGATTGAACTTTCAACGCGACTCTCTGGAGGTCGAGGCTTGGTCGACTGTTGCTGTCGGGAGGCTCGCCAGCCAAGGGCTGGTAGCTGCTCTCTTCCAGCGCACCACGAGCAGCACCTCCAGGGATTTCCGAAGACAGCGCGCAGCGTGGATGCCTATCTTCTCACCCTGAAACCAAGGGCAGAAGAAGGGGGCTGAACCTTTAGCACCAACAGCTCCGGCTCCAAAGAAAACAATCAATACACGGAGCCTGCATGGGCATCTCTGCTGCTCGATGACGCGTTGCCACCTTGGATTTTTCATCAAAGGTAGTCAGCGTCACATTGGCAGGCTTCAACATTTGAATTTGAGGAGCTATCATGAGCTATCAGGTCCAAGGCTCTTCGCTGGCTGCGTGTACTGAATTCGGCTTCCTCCTGCCACGCTCATGATGAAGGAAGATGTAGGGCGTGTCAGGCTCAAGAATGTGAGGCCGAACATGCATTGTTACGTTCTCCACAAGCTTGTATCACCTCTCGTCTGTGGGATTCATCACTTTGGCTGAATCCGTGGCGGCGAAAGTGTCCTCGTTCCCCCCTGTGGCGAGCTCCCGCTCGAGTTGTTCGCGCCTTATGGGTTCGGAAGGGCGCAAACAATAACAATATGACCTCTATTTCCAATGTAGACTACTATGCTCAGAAGTTGTGAGGCAAGCATGTTGCTCCTTGCCCACTACTGTAGACTCTCAAGGCCCCTGGAGCCTCGCAGACCTCTGCTTCAGATTGGTATATGGATACAGGCACTTCAAGACTCAACGTGAGCCAAGCCCAGATCGCATGTCGAGGCACTGATACTCCAAACGTAGGTGTCTCACATGATGCTTGCACCTGCCAGCGCATGGCGCTGACATGGAATGGCTTCATGCGCTGCAGGCATTCCCACCTCTCGTACTTGTTGTAATGCCTCGGTAATCGAATTCATGAGTGCTCGGGTGCCTCCCATTAGTGGGACAGAGCTGAGAGGGCCCTCCTGCTACCATGAAGTGGGCCCCGTGCTCTTAACTCTTAACGTCAGCATGCGACACGCAAGTTCCGAGCTCGCAGATGAATCCCATTATAGGTTAGTTTCGACGAGTAGCCTCTAGCCGTCATCTATGTCAAAACCTGAGCCCTTGCAGGCCCTTCCGACACGCCCATGTTATTGTAACATCATCTCCAAACCCCTTTATTTCCAGACTATCCCCAAACTCCTGAACCCTAAACCCCTGAATCGAATCTTAACCATGGCCCATGGCTGAAGATTTCTGAGTCCTTCTTCAATGTCGGGCTTGGGAAGTGCTTACAAAGCATCAGGGCCAGAGAGCAGGACCAGGCATCTTGGTGGCAATACACGTATAAATATATATATACATACATACATATATGGATGTATGTGTGTACGTATGTACGTATGTACGTACGTATGTATGTATGTATGTATGTATGATTATGTATGATTATGTATGTGTATGGGTAGACTCCATTATAATGGCTCAAGAAGGGAAGGGACACCTGCAGCAGCTTGGGCATGTTTGGAGTCCAAGACACAGCAAAGCCGTTACCAAGCAGATCAAAGGGAGCGCTACCCCGAAGAAGCAAACGAAGCCGATGAAGGCCTGCACGAAGGCAGTGCTCTGTTTGGGTGGCTGACGTGTGCTGGTTCAGTGCTGGTTCTCAGCGTCGGCAAATGAATTCGAGGACCCAGGCGAAGCAAACGCTGAGCTGGGCTGGTCACTTCAAGCCTTCAAGAAGAGCTGTGTTTCGGGGCATCTTTTCAGCGAGTCGTGCTGCTGTACATGGTTCAGGCGCAGGCTACGGGACGAAAGCGCTCTCAGCTCATCTCCATTTGACCTATTATGCTCCTTACTTTCCCCTGTTCTCGTGCCATGTGACCCATGACGACAAAAGGTCCCCCTTTCTGGGCGCAATCAAGCGCTGCAGGTTCAGCGCTCTCACTCCACCAGCAATGCCTGCAAAGTGCACCATAGCGATGCTTGGAGGAAGCTGGCTTATATTATATTATTACTATTATTATATTATTATTCTATTCTATTCTATTCTATTCTATTATTATATGAGAATAATAATAATTATGATTATATTATTATTATATTATTACTATTATTATATATTATTTCTATTATTATTATGTGACCGAGAACCCTTGGGCCTCCCTGTCGGCACCCTCGGCGGGTTCGATGTTCAACAGATCCTCACTGCATGGGAAGACATCAGGTAGTAGCCCAAGAAAACTGCAGTCTGGGGTTTAGGGTTTAGGGTTTAGGGGGTTTAGGGTTTAGGGGTTTAGGGTTTAGGGGTTTAGGCAAAACTGCAGTCTGGCGCAGCATGCAAGACATCCGGAAAGGGGGGGTGCGACGAGATCTTGCAGCAGTAAAAGGCAGGAGCAAAGTGCCTCAAGCGCGTGTGCAGCCTCTTCTGATGTGCAGTTCAAGCGGTACCTCAGTCAAATTTTCAGGATCACGCGGGTCACGCAGTTCAGATTCCACGTGTGCAGTGAACTGAGGCGGCCGCTTGCTTAACTTGACCTCGCTGGATGGCAATGCCGCAGCAGCTCAGTGGCTTTGCCTATTTTTTGCCTTTGTCCTGTGATTCTAATTTAGTGAGGGTAAGGCTCAGGCAATCTCCTCGCCTTTCGTTTTCATCATGTCTTCAATATCTGTCCCTTCGTCTTCGAACCTTCAAAGCTATTTCCATGAGGCATCTTCACTCAGCCTCGACTGCTCAAGCCGCATGCTGCCGAGTGGCCACCCCAAACGATCCGCAATCAAGTGTCGGTTCCTGAAGCAGCGGGTGATTGTTGGAAGCAAGGCGCTCACCCCTCAACACTAATTACAAACTCCAAGCCTTCTCTAAGCCTCCAGAACCCCAAACCGTGAAGTCCCGCAGCTCGGACAGGTGATGATGACGACGCCATGGTGGTAGGCGCCTCGGGCTGAACCAGGGCAAAGCGCGACGGTCGATAGAAGGCACCAGCGAGCTGCGCATTATACCAAAGCCCTAATCAATGAATATGATGCACTCCTTGCCCTGTCTGGCTCATCTGGGGCACTTCTTGTTTGGTCAATTCTAGGATCAGGATCCCGGTTGCAGGAACCATCGCCATGTTGCTGTCAGCTGAGTCAGCAAATCTAGGGCAGGTCAGAATACAGTAAGGGCCAAGAACATCCAAGAACCATCATGTGGAGCGGGCTGTCCAAGAATACTACAGCGCGACTGAGACGAGATTACATCTGTTTTCTTTCTTTGTACAGTTAGGCGAGGGTTCGATTCAGGAATTAGGGTCTTGAACTTGGGAGTCTGTTAAAGGCTCCAAACCCACCACCAAGAGTGCACCCGAAGGTACGCTTCGAAATCTTCTTCGCGCTGCGATGGTTGCATACCTTGCCAGCATGCTGGGCTCAACTGTTTCGGCTTTAGGGCTGCTGGATCGTGGGGCTTTCGACTCCTTCGAATGCCATGCTCTGGTAGGATTACATATACATAACTCCCAACCCGGTTAAAGGTATAGTATATAAGGGCCAGCCTTTGCCAGAAAATCGTGTGATATCTTGAAAAACACTGAGACTCGAAGCCTGCAAAAGCTCTTGGCAAAGCATTTCAAAACCCTACTGAAATCTACTAAAGGTTAAAAAAGCATTTCAAAACCCTACAGACATCTACTAAAAAGTTACTAAAGCATTTCAAAACCCTACCGGAAACTGTTAGTCGCTGTTAGTCACTCACTGAAGGTCCGCTTCAAGTCCAAGGAGCACCACAGGTGTAGGCCAGGGCATAGGCCTCCTCGGCCCGGGTTCCCGGAAGTCCTTCTTTCAGCTGCTCCCTGCCATGCAGGGTTCAGGGTTTACCCGGACCCTGAAAGTATGTGGACCCTGAAAGTATGGAGAAGAATAGCCTTTTATGGGTTTTGGGGCCATTCTTTCACCTACTTTGGGGTGGTTCGGGTCGGGTCTAGGGATTGGCGGCTTGATTTCGGAGCTGAGGCTCTCACACTCGGACAATCCAAGGGCTTAAGGGTTCTTAGTTCCGGTTTCTGTGCTAAGCTTGGGCTTGATTTCGACTCTAACTCTCCAGAAGGCTTCACGTTAGGGTTCACCGGAGTGTGCCTTTCCGCCAAGCTTGACGCTCATTGAAGTTGTACTGCCGTCACGACCAGAGAGTGTGCGGCTAGGGTGTACTGTTGGCAATCACTCTCGCACATGGAGGTTAAGGGATCTTGTATTAGGATTTGCTTTCTGGTTGTCCGGTTTAGGATGTACGAGTACTTCAATATTTAAGGCTATTTAAGGCTCAAGGTTTTGGGGTCAAGACGGGGGAAGGGCTTCGGAACCCAGAGAGCCCAATACCCGTTAATTAAGGAGTATACCTTAGATCATAATATTAAGGCCCCTATAATCTATTCCTTAATTAAGGGGTGTTGGGCTCTCTGGGAAATCGCCAGTCATGCACAGCGCCTCAAGAGATCTTCGAGCACGCGCAGCTTGCTGTCTTCGGCCTTCGTCTTGCCAAGACGAGGGATATAATCATTAAGACCGTCCCTAGGGCTCCTCACTAAGTTACTATGAGTTGCGGATAGTTAGGGCTCCTTATGATGATTCTTTTACCACCGCTGGAAAGAGCAGGAGCCAAGCCTCCGGATGCGGTCCGCTGCTGAAGTGGCGGCCAGCATGAAAAAGCCTCACGGGACTAAGATGCGGGAGGCATGGATTTCGCGCAGTGAACCTCTGCTTACCAGTCAAGTCGAGCAGCAAAGGTGGCAAAGAAGGCTGCACATGGATGGAAAAGCTGGGCCTCGCCACGTCCCTGCGCTTCAGCACGCGCCTGATCTTCCAACACCAGCACCCCTCGCCCTTGCTTTCAAGGCCATGCTTGTGCTGCTTAGGTTCCGCAGCGATGCCCTTTGGGCACGGGCAAGGCGCCACATGGCTGGGATCTAGTTGCAAGGTTCAGCTACAAGATGCTACAAGTATGTGATCTGACGGATGCTTGCGACAAGCCCCTGGCAACCTTGCACGATGCGCCCTGACTCTTGTCCTATATGCCCTTAGCCGTGCAAGTCCTGCATAGTCTACTGCTTGGAGCCAAGCAAGCAGGTGGCAATGGCACTACGACTTCTCCTGCACCTTTGCACTTTGAGTTCACACAGCCCCTGCTGGTTTGTGCAAGCCCAGTTTCCTGCCTGCATGTCCAGGACATTCCTGAGCCGCCGGAGTTGGGCTGGGCTGTACTAGCTGGCTCTTGTATACTATTTCTGTACAGTACTCTAATTACTATAGCATAGTGTACTACACTAGACTATACTGAGACTCGCAGCTTCCTAGCCGTCCCTCTTATAATGGCCCCCCCACGCAACAAACGCACAGCCAGGAATCTGCTATGTAGCTGAAACACAACAGTAAATGCGTCAAGGTGACATGTGCACTACTGCGAAGCCCACGAGGAAGCCGTGTGACGAGGGCCCTCCTGCGATGACGAAGCTGTGCTTATCGCCCTCTCTCTCTCACCGTGGCTCTCCGCATGACAAGCCTTGACAACATTAGAAGAGTCCCTTCCAGGTCCTGGATACAGGCAGATCGCACTTCTGTGGTGGAAGAAGACCTGCTTCTCGTGCCCGGAAAGCCTCGGAAACAGAAGCTTCGCCTGATTCCCGCTTGATTCAGGAGCTCTCAAACTCTCGGTCGCGCCTCCGCGAGCTCTGCAGCACGTAGGTGACGTGCCTCGGTGTTCGGTTCTTCTGTTGTTGCTCGTATTAATGTGCTTTTCAATATTTAAAATGCTATGCAGTTACACTGTTGCTATAATGGGCAGTGGAAAATAGCTGGAAGGTGATTCAGAGCTGAATGCCGACGAGCTGCTCGTCATCGAAAGAGGAGGCCTCTCCCACGAAGGCAGGATCAATGTGCAGTAAATCTCTAAATGATCCTGCAAAGCTCTCCTAATAGGGTTTCAACTCACACACTCGCTCACGCAGGCATGGCAGGTTCCGTCTCAGCTAATAGGGTTTAGGGTTTAGGGTACCCTTTGAACCCAGACTCTGCGGTCCCTAAACCCTAAACAAGCTAGGTCCTACACAGATGGCAAGCCTTGACTTCGCCAACTGCAAAGGCTCCCTCCGCGTAGCCACCACAGGGGCTTGCTGCGGGAAGAGGGCAGTTAATGCCGGCAACGTTGCCTCGGAGTCTCGAACTCATGTGTGCAGATGATGCCTGGCAAGCCATACGTTGGAGTGCACTAGATAGAGTCGGCTGCTTTCGTCTCACTGAAGCCCAACTAAAACCTAAACCCCTTATTCCACCCCCTGATTCCAGAAAGGTTCATGAACCAAAAACGCGGCCACAAAAAGTGACTCAATTGCTCACAGCGGCCGTGGAGAACCACATCCTCCATCCGCGCACTTCCTCAGCGAGATCTAAGACAGTTTATTTAACGCAAGGCACTACAGTACTGTACGATACTATACTATGCTATAGACTGTACAGTATAGTATGGCATAGTATAGCATGGTAGAATATGATTTGGTATAATTCGTATCGCAAGGTAGGCATTGGGCATCGGTGACCCGGGCCAAGGGGCGCAGATCGGACAGGTCAATGTTCGAACCAACCTCGGTCAGAAGGTCAGCAATGCCCGTAAATTCAGATCTCTTGGAGTGTTTTTCAGTCACATCGACTGGTCCAGCCTATCAGGTTCTCCAGAGACACTTACTTCCCCAATAAACCAGGGAAATAATAAAAGGTTGAACTTTCAGATTACTACTAAATTTTGGAACCCAAAAAGTTTTAAAGGTTGGCTATTTTGGAGAACTAAGGACACTAGAAAACTGAGCCCTTTCATTCTTCGGCTGTTAGGGCTCCCACCTCACCGGCTCGAACCGCCACCGTCAATGCAGCTGCCATTTGTTGTGAGACACTGCGGCACATCGGGTCAAAGTTGATGGGCCGGATCACCACCTGATTCCGAGAATCTTCGGCATTTGGGCTCAAGAATCTGCACCCTTTCTGCTGCTACTGGATTCAAGTCGAGCCAGACTACGACCGACCCCCACCTGCAATCATCTTATCGAATCTTGACTGAGCCCGACACGCGCAACCCTAAACCCCTGAACCCCAAGAACTCGACACCTTTCGGTCAACTCAGGGACAGACCTGGCTGACAGAGGAGCAGTTGGTGCACTTCAAGTTGATTTCCTCGGACCAGCCAGGGTTGATGAAGGTCCGCACGCCCACGATGAGGAAGCCCCTAAGACGCGCTTTTTGACTTTCAGTCAGGTTTTGGGGTTTAGGGTGAAAGGGGGCAAGTGTGCAAAGATCTTTCTGCTGGTGGGAGAAACAAAGGTCTCGCTAGAAGACTGGAGACTCCAACCAATGCAAGCCGAAACCGTCAACCTGCCAATGCCCAAGCACGGGCTGCAGTCGGGGGCACTTCAGAAAGGTCAGTTGTGGCAGGCGATAGTAGGACAATGGGCCCAGCAAGCGAAGTGTCGGAACGGCCTGCGGCAATCCAAAGTCAGTGTTAAGCCTGCTGAGGCAGATGAAAACTCTGAGGGACGTAGGCCCATAATGGCCGCAATTACAAGTTGAAGGTATCCCGTCTGACAGCTTGCCCGTCCGGGTGCAACTACGCGTAGCAAGTTAAATCACGCCAAAAGCAGCCGAACTTGCAATCTGCCGGCAAGCCGTCAATCACACTTGCATGCAACCATGGCGCATCCTCATCGTCGCCCACTTCCCGGATGCACACAGAATGGCGCTGTCGGGATAAGTCCTGGCCATAACACAAAGATGCATCCGCGCAGATCACCTCACCGGTTGACTTTTTCAGGTCACATCAGACGCCATGCACCGTGGAGGAGAACGGACAACTGCGGCCTCTACCGAGCACAACACAACATTGGCATGTCGCGACTTGGAGGCAAGTTGCAAGGCCATGGTTTGAGCAATCTGCCTGCATCCCAAACTCAACAGTGGCGACTAGCCTGGTCGGACGCATCTTTTGCCAGGAGCCAGTCAGGCCGCTTCAGGCTGTAGGAGAGGAGCCGTGTATCCTGATAAAGCACAGCTACAGAAAGACACAGCAGATACTAGATTACTAGAAAGAAGCTTTGAAGCTTGAACAGCGTCCCTTAAGTCTTAAGTTTAAGTGTCTGGGGGTGGAATCTCGTCGGGGGTTTGAATGTCGTGCAAGAATAAGGTGGCATGGGAACCAAATGCAGGTCAACTGCCGAGCTGATCTGCAAAGGCTCTGGTCGCGCTTGTTCCGCTGCTTGAAGATGGACAGGGATGCCTCGTGTGAGGTAGGCACACAACACGCCAGACCAAACCAGCTGCTGCCTCCTGTCTAGATTGACTGCCTTTGACTCGGTGGGACATGCGGCATGCTGGCCATGATGATGTCGAGTGGTTGGGCTTCCTTCCCTGTTTCTAAGCTTGAAAGATTTTGAAGCTGTTGCCATGCAGACACGAGCAGCAAGCCAAAATCAAGCCGCAAGCTCCGGGACCCAACATGACGAGATGCAGCTGGCAGGGCCAAAGGCGCAGCTGCTGCAGTCCTGTACCCATAGAACCCAACACCCCTTAATTAAGGAATATACCTTAAATTATAGGGGCCTTAATATTCTGCTTCCAAATATGTTCCTTAATTAAGGGGGAATTGGGCTCTCTGGGTTCCGAGACAAAGCGCAGGGTACCCCTCAGAACATCTCGGAACACCGCCGATGTCTGCGCTCAAAAGGCCACTCCTGCGGTTTCTCCACAATGGTCAAGCAGGGAACTTTGGAGGCGTTGCTCCAATTTAACACCTCGGTGGCTGCATGCTGAATATCACAACTCCGGGCTGCGGAAGCAAGGTGTGCAGTGTGGACAAGTCGAGAAGCATGCCAAATATGCACGAAGCTAGAACTGCTGGAATTGTCTTTGCCGGCATTTCCGTAAACAACATCGTACCGAGATGCAATGACCACATCTCCAACCAGCTGCAGCGGCACCGGGAACATCCGCCCTTCAGCAATTGACGCACAACCGTGATCGCAATTTTCTGCACATCACTGCCCCAAACTTCCAGAAGCATTCAGCATAACATGATATAGGGGTGTTAATCATTAGAATAGGGACTTGAAAAATATAGTGTAAGTCAGTATCTAGTGTTGTTTTGCTGTTTTTTTCTGGTCCATATACCGTAGCTTCAAGCAAAACCCGTCTATGACAGCAGCTGTTTGCCGCCTTCGTCCTTGCTGCTTTCGTTGAGTGCCTGCCGAAGATGCTGTAGGGATTAAGGGTTTAGGGTTTTTAGGGCTTAGGGCTTAGGGCTTAGGGTTTAGGGTTTAGGGGTTTAGTGGTTTAGGGTTTAGGGTTAGGGTTTTTTTTTTAATCACCTCCTCTCAGGGCTTAGGGTTTAGGAGTTTGGGGCTATTTTTTCGCTCACATTCGGACCATCCAGGCGAGGCATGTGGTTCGAGGTCTGATTGAATTGAAACCCAAATTAGGAGCAAGCGGTCTTTACAACCCCATACAAAGTACAACCCAAAGAACCTAATACCCCTTAATTAAGGAATATACCTTAAATCATAATATTAAGGCCCTTATAATTTAAGGTACATTCCTTAATTAAGGTGTATTGGGTTCTCTGCGAACCTACTCAAGGTCTGGGGGTTTAGGGTTCTCCGGAAAGACAGAGTGGCTCCTCGCTGCACCATGCTGCGCCGAAAAAGGCTATTCAGGGCAATGCCGAGGGGATCCTAAACCTTTTTACCGTTACAAGAACCTTGTTCTGGGAACCCTTCGTTCCTGTAGAGGAATCCTTCCATAGTACAGAAGACCCATTTTGCTTGAGCAGGAACTGCAATGCTCTAAGCCCTGAATCCCTTCAGCCAAGCTCCAAGATTACCCGAAAGCCCTTTTCTGAACCCAGGCTCTGCCAATCAAAGCCCTAAACCCTAAACCCTATAAGCCCTATAAGCCCTATAAACCCTATAAGCCCTGTAAACCCTATAAACCCTATAAGCACTATAAACCCTGAAAAACCCTACTAAGAGCCCTATAAGCCCTACTAAGAGCCCTCGTACAAAACCCTTATGCCGCACTGGCCTTCGCCTCGCGAGGCCTGAGCTCGTCCAGCGCAGAACCGGAAACCGGAAGCTTCGCCTGCGGGTTAGGGTTGAGGGTTTTTAGGGTTTAGGGTTTTAGGGGTTTAGGGGTGTATAGGGTTTAGGGTTTAGGGCTTTACGCTCTCACAACTCGGACAAGCCAGGCGAGGTTTAGGGCTTTAGGGTTTTAGGGGTTAGGGTTGACACTCTCAGAACTCGGGTAATCCGTTTTTTTCCCCACTCGCATGGCTGAGATCTATGCCCACAAGCGAGCTATCGTAGTCTGTTTTTTCCCACCCGCCCAGCCGACTAGGTCGCACCGCAGGGAGCTTGTTAGTGTTCAGAACTAGTGAGTTTCGCAAGACCAAGGATCCATTTTGTTACCCTTTCGACAAGCCAACACCAAATGTCACCCATAAGGAAGAAGGGCAACAGTACAGTCGTCGATCTCGCCCGTGCTAGCCTGTTGTGCAAGAGGAGTTGGCTTGCTACCCCAAAAAACCATACGTACCCGGGGCCAGTACTCCAATCTGACACAGCAAGGCCAAAGCGTGTAGGATACCGTGACTCGCAGGAGCCCCACCAGCCACCAAAACACAAAGGTTTAAGCAGAAGTAATCTGTTTAGGGTTCAGGGTTACTTAGGATCCACTCCTGGACCTCGAGGAAAAAATCGAAATCTAAGAGTCCACAACCCTAACGTGTATATATATATATACACATAATATATATGCATGTATGTATGCATGTGTATATATATATATAGATATAGATAGAGACCCTGCTAGAGACCAAGTAGTGGTTTCAATTTCACGCCCATGGCCTGCTGGGCCATCGCCAGCACCTCCCTCGCTTTGGCGCGCTGCTCCGCAGGAGAGGACGACCCGATGCTCGCACCCATCACGGCGGCCTGGTGAGGTTTTTTGGGCTTCGAGTTTCGGGTTTTGGGGGGTTCGACTCACACAGACTCGCATGGGTTTATATAGAGTTTAGGGTTTCGGTTTTTTGTTTTCACGTCGAGCTTCGGGTTTAGGGGGCCCTCCTGAGGTTTTGGGATTTTTGGTTCCGGCATCAGGGCTCGCGCAGTGGGACTTACCGAATGAGGGTCTCTGAGGGCTTGTAGGCTGGGTTAACTATAGTATTTACTATAGATCCGTATTATCGTAGCTTAAATTGAATCCCTTACCAAGAACCCAGTGGAGTTTGGAAGGATTTCTCCACTTCCAATGAAACCATCCATAATCAATTAGCTAACGGGTGTGTCCTTTCAGCAACGGCAGCGCAGTCTCTCGGGAGTTGAGCTTCAGATTTTCGGCGTTGCTTGCCTGCTTCGTTTACGACCTTTGCCTTTGCTTTGCTTTGCTTTGGGGTCAAGACCTCGATCTTTCTTTCTGCTGGGCATAAACCTAGGGGTCGTCGTGCTAGCCCAACCACTGCCTGTGTTATGGAGCGGCTCTCTCTCTCTCTCTCCCGGGCATGGGGGGTCGGTCAAGACCCCCGGGCTCAAGAGCCCACCCGCAAATGTTTTGCGGGCGAGGAGGCGTGAAAAACGAGCATAAGTCACCCAACAGCTAAAGCGATAGGTTGTTAAGCAATGTGAGTAAGGGCGACTGTATGCTCTCCACGACACATGCACGAGTCGACAAAGAATCTCCCCCTAGGTGATTACCAGGATGAGAAGCTTCTTCATGAGAACACTTCCATAGGGGGAGAGACAGTGTCCTCAGTTCAAGGTTGTCCCCCTCTTTGGTAAGAAAGACACAGTGAACAGTGAGCCCAACAGACTAGTAATGGATTTAGGAATGCACTCAGGGGACAAGCTTTTCGAAACACTTGGCATTTTATTCTGAGTAGAATGTTCCCCCTCGGAAGTGAGATAATGAAATGAAAGGTCGAAGGTGTAGTCTTCTGGAGGAACATTCCCCCTATACCCTGCTCTGCGAAGGAGTAGTTGCCCAAAAGTGCGAAGTCGGAATTCCCCCTCGTCAACGAAGTAACCTACACCGTGGAAAAACCCATAACCCAGCGGCCCCTGGCAAGCCATGAACTACCAGCAGGGGATGAAACTCCTCGTTAATTTTGTTGCCTTCGTGGTGCACGTATACTCCCCCGAATTAGCATGAAGGATTGACTTCGAACACAACAACAACAAAAGAAGCCCTACAGGAAAAGTAAGAGTATCCACAAGCCTGCATGCTTTGGGCCCTATCGGCCTGGGGAGTAGCCTTACTGAGTTTCTCCCATTGCTTGTAAAACAAGGGAACAGCACTTCATGCAAGCCCTACGGAGCTAACATACGTAATTGTTGTCAGGGAGACTCAGTTTTGGCCTTCTTTTCCGACAGGGGTCGGAAATTGCACCCTGTACGTTGTGTGTATCGGAGTCTCCCCCGATTTTTGTTGCAGCAGCAAGAACACAGCGCTCAGTTAGGAGACCCTAGAGGGTAACCATGTGTACGTGTTGATGATGGGGGAGACTCCTGTTTGGCTTCGTTGGTCCCGGATCCCGACGTGGGATAGTGCGAACGCCCCACTGAGCCTCTCTCTCTTTTGGCGGTAAAGCAACAACAACACACCCCCCTAAACCACGTCACAAGGCAAGGCCGTCTAAGTTCTTCCGAGAGACTCAGTCGTGTCCGTTCTTTTTCCGGTGGCATCGGAAACTACGAGAGCCGATGCTGAATTTTTATCTCTCCCCCGTCGCACCTGAAGATGACCTCCCCACGAGCCGAACAACGATTAGGCAAACACTCCCTCACATGCAAACCCTCTTATGCAAACCCTCTACGGTCGTCTTCACTAGGAGAAGGAGGTGTCCAAAAGTTCTTGGGCGGTACACTGCACAATGTAGGTTGGTTAAGTCCCCTAGGATCTACACCTAACAGTCAGAAGGTGCTCTGTGCAGTGTACAGCAGGAGCTGTTCCCCTTTTTTGTTGTAGCAACAAGAGCACAGCACTCGGGTAGGGAGCCCTAAAGGGAAAGCATGATTGGATGTTGATATCGGGGAAAGCTCCTGTTTATTGGTCATGCCCCCGTTGGTACTCATCGATGCTGGATTCCCCGGCTCGAAACGGAGGAGAAAAAGCCTAAAACCCCCAGTAGACAGCCATTTAGGAAAATACTACACGGGGAATCCCCATCAGAGTTCAACGGTCTTCCCCTTGTGGGACCTTTGCGCCTGCATCGATTTAGGCATCTAAGTCAGCGACAATTCCCCTTGACAATGATGGAAATGTACACATGAGCGTAGCAGCTAAACCAAGGCCCGGTCCTTCCCCTCCAAATCCCCCTCGTGTTGGATTGTCGCAAAAGAAGGCTAGGCAAGTACTGTGCGCAGTGGCTGACTTCCCCCCATTACAGTGTAGAAAACAAAGGCACAGAATAAGATGCTCCAGACCCTAAAGGGCTACAGTGCACATAATCAACAAGCGGAGGGGGGAGTACAGCGGTGGGGCTCAAACTTGTTGTCGTCTAGCTTCGGTCCCCCTGCGTTCTGTCAGCTTCACTGTGACCTTGTAGAAGACGCCGCTGTGCCAGCTCAGTCCCCCGCGCTTCCAGCAGCATGTAGCCGACGACGGCGGTGTGATGCTTCGCTCCCACTTTCCATGGCTTCAGTGGGGCTTCGATGGTCACTCCCCGGTGCGTTGCCAAGACCATGGTGGCGATCATGAAGCCACCAGTCAGCCGAGGGCTGGCTTTCCCCCGCGCTCGAGGTTTGTAGCGGGAGGACTTCCCCCGGGGGGCCAGGTTGCATCACTTCTTCCACTTCTTCCAGCGCGACGAGCAGTGCAGCGTGCACAGTGTTAATCTCGCACGCGGGCCACCCTGCAAGAAGGTTGCCTATCCCCTGTAGTTCCAGCAGGATCCCCCGCGCCCTGTTGGATCGTCGGGCCCGAGCGAGATTCGATGTCAAGATGCCGCGGTTCTCGGCGATGACATCTGCCGGGTGGGAAATGCTTCCCCCGCTTAGCACTGTGCTCAGCATCATGGCGACTTCTGACAGCTGTTGCCAGTGCTCGTTCCCCGCTCCCTGTTGCAAGCCGTACAAGGCTCCAGCCAGAGCGGGCATAGCTTCCATCACTGCCTGCCTCGTGGTAGCATCCCCCGCTGGCGCAGCTTCGGTGGAAGAGCTAGCCCTTCCCCCGGTTTCCAGGCGGTGCACATAGGCATTCAGCCATTTGAGGACGATGTCAATGTCGTGCTGGATGTCATAATAGCTGATATATATGTGATCCCTGGTCGAGGCCATCCTTGCTTGAGCTTTGCAAATGATGCGTTGGAGGGCTGCTGCTGCAGGGATGTCGTCAGTGGTGCGAGCTTGCTTGGCGGGTCGCTCGAGGGGTTGTTGGGTGGTGGGTCGTCCCCCCTCATTGTGTTCCCCTGTTTGTGCCGCTGTCTGTTCTATTTCGAGGTCACGCAAGAGTTGGGACTCTGTCTGGCTGTCGAGGAGTAGGTCGGTGAGGGCACTTTCGGCTAGTGCCTGGATGGGCCCTCCCCCGGGTAGTCGCTGTGCCAGGCGGGCAATTTTCGAGAGTTGGGCCTCGATTTTGCCAATGGGGTCGGGGGTCCCCCTTCCCCCGTCTGTTGTCGTCGCATTGCGGTTACGGAGCTCCGGGGGGCTGTCTGATTGTGTGGATGCGACAGTGACCACGTGTTGCTGCATTTCCATGACTGCTGCTGGTGGTGGTGGTTGAGGTAGTTGTTGTGGTGGTTGTTGTGGCGGTGGCGGTGGATGTTGTGTTGTTTGTTGGTGAAAGACGCCTGCTGGGCTGCGTTGCATGAATGTGCTGTGGTCGCCTTCCTTGGTGTTCTCCCCCGCTGTGAGTGTGGTGGTGGTGCTTGTGTATGTAAAGTTGGTGTGTGCTGGGGTGCCGGTGGTTGTTGTAGTTGTTGTTGGGGGCTTTCTTTTGCCTCCGCCGATGGTCCTGCCGTCCCTCACCGCTGCAAATGGGTCTGGTTTGGGTAGGGGGGGCTGCTGTTGCTGCGGGCGAGGGTCTGAAGTTGCCGTGCTTGGGGGCTGGGGCTGGTTTCCCCGGAGGGGTCGGCCATCGAGCAGTGGGTGTCTCTCGGGCTGCGCGCCTGGTTTGGTATAGGTCTGGTCTGGTTTGGGGGGTTGGTGTTGTTCTCTCTCCTTGGCCTCTCGTTGCCATCGTTCGTATGGGGACTCTCGGCTGCGCTGTTGGTGGGCTGCCTGGGCTGCTGTGTCTTGTTTGGTCCCGGTGTGGTCCCTGGAGGGACTGTCTGGTTCGGCAAAACGAACCTGCTGGGCTGGTTTGGCAGGGTTGCCGGGGTTGGGGGGTCGCTGCGGTGAGTCACTTCCCCCTGGCTGTGCTTGTTGTTGCTTCGTCGCCTCAGTGGGGGGAGTTGGCTGGGAGGGGGGGTCCCCTGCGGTTTCGCGGGGGGGGCCTTGGGTTTGGCCTTGTGCTCTTGGGCTTGGCGGATGGTGCGAGCAGTGGAGGGTGTTTGGGTTTCCACTGTCATCAGCCATCCCTGTGGTTTGAGCTCCAGGCGGAAGGCATCCCCCTCGACGATGAAGAGGGAATTGGGTTCCAGGTCGTCTAGGGCTGGTGCTTGTGTGATGGTGAGGAGCCAGGTGTTGGGGGCGTCGAGGGGTGCTAGGCGTGGCCCGGTTCCGCGGCTGAAGATGGGTGCGGTGGCGAGGGGTCCGGCTTGTCCCACGTTGACTGTGCGTAGGGGGGGTAGCCCAGCGGACGAGGTGGCGTCCCCCGGGACGGAGGTTGGCTTGACCACCACTTCCCAGCAGCCGTTGTTGAGAGGGATCCAGTCGGTGCCGCCGCTGCTGGTGGGGATGTCGATATCGGGGGGAAGTGTGCCGGTGAAGTGTGGAGGGCCGCGCCAGGTGTCGTTGGATTGTGTCTCTTCGGCAGGAGAGGGCTGGGCCGCGTGTGGCTGGGGGCGATGGCGTGTGATGCTGTTGTGCGGTTGTTGCTTGCTGTGCTCGTTCTTGGTGTTCTCTCTGCCATCGTTCGTACGGGGACTCGCGGCTGTGCTGCTGGTGTTCTGCGTGGGCTGCTGTGGCTTGCTTGGAGTCGGCGCCGGTGCCTGTGTTCGGGTGGGTGTCCCCCGCTGCGTCGCGCTCCGCGATGATGCCCCATCCCGGTCCTTGTTGTGGTTGTGGTCCCGGGTGTCGGGGTCTGTGGCCAGAACGGGAGCGTTGCTTAAAGTTGTACTTCCCGAGTTTGTTGCCAACGCGTTGGCTGCCATGCCCTGCTGCACGAGTGGGGGTGCTGCGGAAGGGGTAGCTGCGCTGCGACGAGGGCGTGTTCCCCCAGTTTCCCCCCCCAAGTTGGGCCTTTCCCATGGCGGGATGCCTGCATTGGCAGTGGGGCCTGCTTGTTGGTTGGCGGGGGGGGTGGGGTCGTCGCTAGGGTCCCCCGAGGCGGTGGGTTGGGCGTCCGTCGCGGGATCTTCAGTAGTCTGGTCTGGGGGGTACTTTTGGTCTGCTTCGCCTGCGGGGTCTGGTTCTTGGCCTTGGTCCGGCTCCTGGTAGTGGTCGTCGTAGGGCCCGGGGAATGGGGGGAGTTGGGTGAACTCTGGCATCTGAGGGGTCTCCAGCCGTTTGGGGTCCTGTGGAGGTTGGGGCTCCATGGCTTGCAGCGGCGGTGGTGGGCTGCTTTGGGTAAGGTCCACAACGGGCGTGGTGGGCTCGGGTGTCTGCGGTGCTGGGGTGTGGTTGGAGGGTTGTGGTGGGCAGGCGCCGTTAAGCCCAGGTGGGGGAAGCCAGGCCGGTGTCTGGGCCGCCGTGTTGCTGGGTCCCTGTCTGGTGGGGTTTGGGCGCGCGTAGTTTGGGTCGTCTTGTGGGTTGTTCCAGGGATCACTGTCCCAGTCGTATGCCCGCTCTTCGGGAGGTTGTGCCCGGTGGGGAGTTTGGGCGGGAGCGGTGAGTCCCCCAGTACCTCCGAAGGGTTGGCTAGCCTGTGGCGGAATGGCGGTGGGCTGTTGGGGGCCAAAGAGGGTAGGTTGTTGTGCTGGATACGTGGGCTGGGCTGGCAGTGAGGCTTGCGGTGGAATTTGGGGGTAAGCAGCGAAAGGGTGGCCTGGTGGCTGTTGGGGTGGTTGTTGCGGCTGAAAGGGTGGGGCGTTGGTGATGGCATGGGTGGTGTAGCCTCCCCAAGAGGTCACAAGTTGCTGGGGTGTGTTGTGTTGGGCCGTCCAGGTAAGCTGGATGGGCTCTTGGTTCTGAGCCCAGGGTTGTAGCTGCCAGGGGGGTGGGAGTGTTGGGTTCGCTGGTTGCTGGGGTGCCAAGGGTTGGGCCTGGGGGGGTGGCCGGTTCGGGGGGCGGCCGGGGGTTTCGGGTTGGGGGGCCATGGTCCCCCTTCGCTGTGGAGTGCTCCCCACAGGATGATCGTTGTCAGCTGGAAGTTCTGCATGCTGCTTGAGCTTGGCTTGCTTTCGTCTCTGCTGAAGCTGTTTGCCGGAGGGCTTCGGCCAGGGAAATTATCAGTATATATATCAGTCACGTGTTGTGAGCAATGTGTCGCATGGTATGTGATGAGCAGAAAAAGGCGGACGTGCACACTCTGCAACGGTCTTCGTGCTCTGGGCTCTGCGGAGAAAAAACGTTGACGTCTGTAATGGCGCACCCTTCGGAGTTGGTGTGATGCAGGCAAACGGCTATGCAAAGCACTGTCCCCCGAGGCTGCATGCTGGAGTGTGTCGTGGCTTCCTCGGCTGTGGCGGTGATCATCTGCCGGGTTGCCTTTATGTTGTTCTTGCTGCTGTGTGAGCAAATGCACATGACGAAGGTCAGACAGCTGAGATTATCGGGTCAAGGGGAGGGTTCCTTCTAGGGCAGGAGTGGGGGCGGAAAACTGACTCGTCTCCCCCTGCAAACGCTCTGTCACTGGCAACCACGGGCGCCTGAGTAGGGACGTGGATCGCTGGTTCACTCGGGGTTTGTAGGGTTCTGGGTCAAGTGTTGTGGGTGGTTGCGGCTGCATGTTGGTATGCTTGTGCCAGGGTGAACCCAGGCCTGTGTCCCAGGGTACTGCGATGCTTCTTCTGCCTTTGCTTGTGTTGGGCTTGTGCTGCTTGTGGGTGTCGCTTCGTTTGTCTGCGCTTCTGCTGGGGTTTCGGCTCGTCCAGCACGGCTTGTAGGAACTGTTGGTCGCTGCTTTGTGCTTGGTTTGGGGATAGGTCAGTGAGGCTGCTCTGCTTGCCGCTGCTCCAAGGAACGTCGTACTTCGACACGAACACACTCTCAAGGTTGGACCACGCTATTCGATCATGGGCTAACTCTGCCCAGGCCTTCCCCGCTGTGTCACTGAGTTGCCTGTCGATGTCCATGAACGCGTTGAAGCGCGACGCGTGCTTGATTCGCACGCCAGCTGCCTGCTGATTTTCCCACCATGCCAAGCTTCGCCAGCAGAAGATATCTCTCCCCACTGGGTCCCCCCGGCAAATGTG
>CAJNJA010010199.1:208-14343 GCA_905231915.1 Symbiodinium necroappetens
AGGAATATACCCTAAATCATAATGCTAAGGCCTCTATAGTTCAAGGTATATTCCTTATTTAAGGGGTATTGGGCTCTCTGGGCTAATCTAAACCCTGAGCCCCGTAGGATTTAATAAGGATAGTTTAGGGTCCTTAAGGTCATGCAGGATTTATATCATCAACAGTAGGATTTGGGCTAGCAGCAGACTTCTCCCAGGCCTGGCCGAGCGGTGCCGCCGAAGCGGCTTCTGCATGCTCTCCTGTCGATCTATGATGATAAGGGTTTGGGGTATTTAGGTTTTTAGGGTTTAGTTTAGGGTTTAGGGTTTAGGGCTTTAGGGTTTAGGGTTTGGGGGTATTTCTGATAAGGGACTTCAGCTTGTTTGTTGTAGGCCCTGTTTCCAACTGCTGGTACGAACGCTAGGAGGGGCATGTTGCCGTGGCATCATGTGTGATACTGAAATGCCCCTTCACAGCCTGACAGCCACCCTGAGCTGTACTCTATCCCAAAGGCCCCAGCCACCTGCACATCCAGTAGATCTAGCACCTGAAAGAGTTTCCAGCAAGCGCCCAGCAGTGACAAGAACAGTAGTATAGCAACAGTATCCCTAAAGCCCTAAACCCTAAATATCACCCACTGCTCGCTGGATTCGACACGCCATCTCTGAGCGGATCTGTCACTACAGAGCAGGCTCCACTCGGGTTTCAGGAGGACCATGGAGCCAGTAATCTGGGTTCTTGTTCAGGGGTTTTATTTAAGTTACCATGATGGGGATCTATAGCAAAAAATATGGCTTCCTTATTATGGCAACCTAAAGTTAAATCCTTTATCAAGAACCCAGTACTTCAAGCTTTCAAGAGACCGCGGTGCAGTTTTAGCCAAGTGGCCAGGCACTTCTACGTGGCCAGGCGCTTCTACGTCAAGCCTCTTGGCGACAAAACCGTCCGGTGCTTCTTCTGGCGGCACCTATACTGAACTTGGTACCCTTGCACAACAAAAATTACATATTTTTTGTCCAGCTGCTTTTTCTTAGGCTCTTAGACCAACCAAAAATATGAGTCTCCAGCTGCTGTTTCTTCGACTCCTAGAGAAACCCCAAAAAAGAGGATGAGTTCCGAGCACTTTCTTCAAAGCCACGGGCCCGGGCAGAGCGACTTCCATGGCTTCGGGCCCCGGGCGAAAGGCCCCCGCGCAGCGTCCGACGACGAAAGCCGAGCTGCGAAAGCTGCGGACGGAGGAGGAAGAGAAGCAGAAGCAGCAAGTCAGGGTTTAGGGTTTAGGGGTTCAGGGTTTGGGGTTTAGGGTTCAGGGTTCAGGGGTTCAGGGTTTAGGGTTCAGGGTTTAGGGGTTCAGGTTTAGGGATGTGCGATGCAAGAGCTGACAGTGTTCCCAGAAATAGCCTGACTGAGCTCGGCAGGTTGCAGAGCCACACTGATTATCCGATTTTGCTGCTCATGCACCTCCAGACCCGGAAGAACGCGGGGAAACACAGTCCAAACACCACTTCCCCCTAAACCCTAAACGGTCCGAAATCCCTGTGCAGAAAATCTGGCCTTCGTCGTTGCCAGTCCTGACATGCAGGCACCCCTCAGAAGTCCCTTCTGAGTACAAGGAAGGTGGAAAAGGGTCGTTGATAAGGGATTTAATTTAAGTTACCATAATAAGGAGACCATATAATTTACTATAGACCCCTTTCTTGGTAACTGAAATAAACCCCTTAACAAGAACCCAGTTTAGGGCCAGAGCACACCCCAACACCCCAAGATGCCTAAACCCTAAAACCCCAAAAAGCCTAAACCCGAAAACATCAAAAAGCCAAAACCCGAAGACCCCAAAAAGCCAAAAAACTTAAACCCCAAGAAGCCTAAACCCTAAAACACCAAGAAGCCTAAACATGCCTAAACCCGAAAGCCCCAAAAAGCCTAAACCCGAAAACCCCCCGAAAAAACCCTCCAAAAAACCCCAAAAGCCTACACCCCAAAAACTCTCAAGACTTGAACTTCTAAAAGCCCGGACCCTGAAGCCGGTCAAGCCGACACCAGCGCGTCCCAAGCCGAGACTAGAGATTAGGGTTTTGTGGTTTAAGGTCCTTCTGTTTTTTAGGGTTTAGGGTTTTAGGGTTTAAGGATTTTTGGTGTTTAGGCTTTAGGGTTTTAGGGTTCAAGGATTTCTAGTGTTTAGGCTTTAGGGTTTTAGGGTTTAGGGCTTTTTGTTTTTTAGGGTTCTAGGGTTTTAGAGTTTAAGGATTTTTAGGGTTTAGGGTTTAGGGTTTAGCGGATCTAGCTTCCGGATGTCAAAATCGAAGCTTCCACCGGTGTTCTGTTGACCGGTCTTTTTGGAGAGGCGTCTCATATTCAGGATCGTCCCGCTTGGGGGTCTGTATTCGTGCTCCACCTTTTTTTGTGAACTTTACTCATAGGAGTTCTTGAGACCGCCTCCCCGGATTTTGAAATCTTGGCATTCTGAGTACTCGTTGCTCGCCTTTGTGGGGCTTATCGTTCAACAGCGGGAGTAATGCAGTTTGAGAAGGGGATCTGTAGGGTTCAAAAGGGATGCATCAGGCTTTGTAAGGACAGCTTAGGATACCTTACCCTAAACCCTAAACCCTATTGATGGAATAGCCGTTGGTTCACAGTTCTAGATCACCACACGGTTCCTGTCACAAGCCCTGGTAGGAACCGAGGCATTCCATATCAAACCCTACAGCCTTATCAAGCCATATCAACTCATTTTCTGCCAGAGTAGAATTTGGCAGTGAAAGAACACCTAGCAGGCGAAGTCCCGCGTGTGCCGCACGTGCCTCGTGGTAACCTCTGCTTTGCATCTGACTTGCGAACGGTAGAGTTATTTGCGCACTGCTTGGGGAATAAAAGCTCGCCCTAAAGGCCTACACACCCGTCTGGAGCTTTCTGCATTACCCGTCTAGAAGCCCGTGTAGAGCCCTTGTAGAACGATGCATTCCCTGATCCTTGACGAAGAGATACTTAAACGATCAGGGAACTGAGCAACTCAGGCTATAATTGTTCATAAAGTAATCATGCTACTAACAACAATTACTCGTAGTCCAAGTTAAGCTACATATACCTTACTTACGAAATCCCCTAAACTCTCAAAGCTCTATCGATGTCTTGTAGAACCTCTACAGAAGAACAACCCTTAACAACCCTCGGCTAAATCCCCTGATCCTCCAGGTATTAAGCTTTCTGCGCACGGCGGAAGGGCCTCGCTGCGCTTGAGACCAAAGTGTTGAAGGTGAAGGCGTCGGGCCTCTCGCTGAGAGTAATGTTACACCAGCTTATAAGTATTACGGTTATTACTGACCCTAAATCCGTAAAATTAAATGTTCATACAAATGTTTTATGAACACAATTACTATAACATTCTGCTTATTCTTAACCACTGCTATTACTTTTGTGATTATGATAGTAGCCTTATAGGACCTGTATGCACAGCTTATAACATCAAGATACCGTACTGAGTTTCAGTCAAACAGCAGTAAAAGGGATGCAGAGTAAATACATGTGCTTTCCCCAGCTTTGCAACTCGAATCTGCCCTTGCAGAACCCCTGAACAAACACGAAACCTTGAACCCGCGAAACCCAACAACGCTCTTCGAGAACCCCCACCCACACACATGCACACACACCCACCTTCCTTCACACCTTCACACGTTCTCTAAAGCACAAGACTCGGACGCTAAACCATAATAACCCCCCTATGTCACAACAAATGCCTAATTGTAGGGGCCTTTTCATTGGAGTAGGGTGGGCTTTGGGGCATATCAGAATATAACTCTATAATGGAACCCTAAGGAATAATCATGTAAACTATGCAGGTGGACCCATCGTACAAAACCCTTGCTGAACCCTTGAAGGAACCCATGCAGCCCCACCCAACAAGCCTAAACCCAGAGCCCAGAACCTCAAACCCTATACTCTAAACCCTAAACCCCTAGCCTCAAAGCCTAGTCACTCAACCTTAAGCCCTAAACGCTCAAGCCTGTAACCTACTTGTCCAATGTCCTAGGAGGACTAAATAAAGGTCAACCTTTGGGATTGTATGGGCATTCTAATACCCAAACAAGGTTAAAAGTTACCTACTCTACTACCTTATAGAGCCCTTATTGTACCATTGTATAGTTTTTATAAAACATTGAACCCTTGTAGAACCCTTGTAGAGCCCTTTTGGAGCCTTTGTAGAACCTTTAAAGAGCCCTGATAGAGACCCTAAACCCTATCCTGCGATACCCAGAATAAGGAATATACCATAATTCACCGAAAATCCCATAGTTGAGGGTCCTTAGAAGGTAATGCAGGGTTTATATCATCAACAGTATAACCCTCCCCTACCATTTTAAGGAACTATCTATATAGAAATCATAATAAGGAACCCTAGAAAGGTAGGTCTTTCCGGCTACAGGTAAGGTTTAGGACTTAGGGTTTAGGATATCAGCCTAAACCCCTGAACCCCTAAAGCCTAAACCCCAACACCCTAAAAGCCTAAACCCTAAACCCTCAAGCCCCTAAACCCTACCTGTGGCCCCAAACCCTACAAAATAGTAGGTTATGACCCCTCAATTAGAAGGCAGAACCCATAAAACGGTAGGTTTTGGGATCCCCAGTTAATCCCTAAACCCTAAGCTCCTAAACCCAAAACCCTCAACCCCTAAACCCCTAAACGAATTAGGGTTTAGGGCCTCCAGAAGCTGAGAGCCCGAGACCCCAACACCCCTAAACCCTAAACCCCAAACCCCTCCTGAACCCTCAAAGCCCCTAAATAACACATTTTTTTTTTTGACCCTTAAAGCCCCTACATAACACTAAACCCTAGGGCCTCCGGAACGCTGAGAGCCCGCACCGGATCCGTCGCTGACTCATCTCCCGGAGGAGCGCCTTGGGCTCGAAGCGCGAGCCCTGGGCGCGTGCCTGCATTGGGGGTTTTGGGGTTTTGGGGTTTTGGGGCTTAGGGTTTTAGGTATAGGGTTTAGGGGTTTAGGGTTCCTGAAATCCTTTTAGGGCTTAGGGGTTTAAGGGTATAGGGTTATAGGTATAGGGTTTTGGGGTTTAGGACTTAGGGCTTTCAGGGTTTTTTTTTTTAGCCGGGCCTTTTTCCGCCTTGGAACGTCACTTTGACTAGGCCGATCCCTACGAACGACTTTGCTCTCTCAGACAGCCACCCATCTTCGCTTCCGTCTCCCACAAGGACCATCCCGCACCCCCGACATAGGCTTTCAGGGTTTAGGGTTATAGGTTTAGGGTTTAGGGTTTAGGGTTTCGGGTTTCGAGGGGTTTTGGGTTTTGGAGGGTACCATTAGGGTTCCTTGGGGTTTGGGGTTTTGATGTCTGAAGAGCAATGAATACACAGGACTGGGACCTGGTTTCAGGGTTTAGGGTGTTCAGGGTTTGGGGGTTCTGAGACTGGGGTTATACTATTGCGGTTACGGTATTGTTGCTATGGTTTGGGGGTTTGGGGTTTAGGGGTTTAGGGTTTTGGGTTGGGGCTCGGGGTTGAAAAGCTCCTAGGCTTCACTTATTCGTGCTTTTTGTTGGTGCGGATGCATCTTTGCTGTTGACTGGCTTATCAGAGCTAACTCTATTGCTGTCACCGCGTTTATTGCGATGTGGGGTGCTCGTTTCAGGTTTGAGGGTTGAGGGCTTGGGATACCGACGCTGCCACCTCCAGGTTTTGTCATACTGTTGATGATTTTACACACACACACATATATATATATAATATTAACTCAGTAATGAATTGAAACCATTCATTCTTTAATTAGTTAATGAATGAATTAATTGATTAAGCAATTAATTGACTAATTAATCAGCTAATTAATTGATCAATGAAATAAATTTATGAAGATATTTATTAATTCATTTATTTATTTACTATCATGTATCAGAAGGTAGCCGAGTGCCGGCTCGCCACTCTTCTACAAGCGGCTGGTGCTAATAGTTGCCTGGGGTTTAGGCTTCAGGGTTGTGCAGGGGTGAAGGTTCAGAGGGACGTGCGCGCAAACAGCACATGCAGATGATAAGCGGGCGATATGCATCTTGAATCTGGTTTAATCAGGAGCTCCTTCTGAGTAGGGAGTAGGGTCGTAACCCTTAATCCTTACAGTATGTACATCTAACATCATCTTTCTGTTCCACGCACGACCGCTTCGGATGAGGGGAATCTCGATCTTGTCACGTGCTGTTGAGACTCAGGAGCTGGCCCCAGCATTGAGGACGATATTGTAGCAGGCCTTTGCGTGACAAGAGCAAAGGCCATTGCTTCTAAGCAAACACGCCCCCTTCGAACTAGTAAGGGCGCCATCTAGGAGTTAGGATTAGGGGGGACCCTTGGGGATATAGAGCCTCTCAATAAGGTCCCTTTTCAGAGAGCCATAAGTAGGCCCCATTAGGGGGTCTCCCGAATACTACCTGGGACTGTCTTACCCTAGACCCTACAATCCTTTGGTTTGGAGCTTCTGACCGCTAACGCTTTGGAAACATCTGCGACTCCAACTGCGCTCCACATACTGTAGGCGCCTGAATAATTAGAATAAGGTCTTGTAACTCGAACAGGGTAGAGGGTTTAGGGTTTAGGGCATAGGGGCAAATAATTACCGATGCTATTTTGGGGGTTCCTTATTATAAGTATAGTGCAACATACCCCAAAACCCTATTCTAGTCATCAAGGCCCCTGTATTAGACCTTGAGCGACCCTCTCAATAAAGTCCCTTTCAAGAGAACCAGAACTAGGGTTAAGAAGGGTCCCCGTTAAGGGGTCTGCCTAGGATAATCCTTACAGTATCCTTCAATGCCTCTCCTTTAAGAGGTCGTGGCCTGAACATGGAACGCATCTTCTTTCCCGACCTCCTTTTGGGTTCCGAAAACAAGACCTTTCTTTCGAAAACTACCCAATCATAAGGGGTCGTGGGGGCCTACCCTAAACCCTAAACCTTATAACCCTATATCCCTAAGACCTAAACCTTATAACCCCAAAAAGCCCTAACCCTTAACCCTATAACCCTATAGCCCTAAACCCTATAACCCTATAGCCCTATAGCCCTAAACCCTATAACCCTATAACCCTTCAGCCCTAAACCCTATAACCCTAAACCCTATAACCTTATAACCCTAAACCCTAACCCTAAACCTTATAACCCTATGGCCCTATAACCCTAAACCCTATAACCTTATAACCCTAAACCCTAACCCTAGACCCTATAACCCTATGGCCCTATAGCTCTGAACCCTATGACCTTATAACCCTAAGTCCTTGACCCTAAGCCCGCTTCAAGGGGTTTCCGGGGAACTTGGCACGCTGCAAGGTCAGGCTGGCAGTTGAACTCCAACTCCATCGTCCGCAGCCACTCGACCTCAACACTTCCAGGCCTAAACCCTAAACCCTAAACCGTGGCTCTACCGGGCCTTTCATGATTCAGGGATTCGGGCTTTAGGGGTTTAGGGTTTAGGAACCCTAAACCCTAAACCGAAGCCCTAAACGGCTTCGAAACCCCAAACCCTAAACCGAGACCCTAAACCCTAAACCGGGTTAGGAGATAGGGTTTAGAGGTTCAAAGGGGTTTTCGGACCGACATGCGCAGCAAATCTACTGGGTTCTTGTTAAGGCATTTAATTTAAGTTATCATAAGTGGGATCTTTAGTAACAAAATATGGTCTTCTTATTTTGGTAACTCACATTAAATCTCTTAACCCAGACCCGCGGGAGGATCCAAAAAGTAGATCCCTTAAGGGAGTTCCTATAAAGTACCCTTTAGTAGTTAGGGTCCCCAAAAAGGGGATCTACTTTCTAGATCCTCCCGGGGGTCGGGGAACAAGAACCCAGCAAATCTACCCTAAACCCTAACCCCTAAACCCCTAAACCCTAAACCCTAAACCCTGAACCCTAAACCCTAAACCCTGAACCCTAAACCCTAAACCCTGAACCCTAAACCCTGAATCTACACAGAGTCCCCGGAACCCCGGGACTGAATTCAAGCTCTCGCCGAAGCTTCGTAGGTTTTTTTTTGGGGGGGCTCCTTTTAAATTAAAAAGGGTTCCTCTAAGAATAAGTCACCTTTAATGGGTTCTGTAAGGGATCTATATGAGGGTATAGTATAGGAGCCTGAATAATTAGAATAGGGTTTTGCACACCAATATACTGGAATCATTATGAGGAACCCCCCAAGATAGTATTGGTACTTATTTAGACCCCTACATTATCTCCTTGGCTTACCTCTGTCCCACGCAGGTCAAGGGTCAGGGTCGAGATCCACCCCTTCGTCCTGGCCTGCATCTGCCAGCCTGCTGCAATAGAAGGGCTTAGAGTTAAGGGAGGAGAGTGAAACCGTCCATGTGGCATGCTTTGAGAGCTACATGGTCCCTTCTAACTTTTGACGCCTTTTCGACAAACCACTCTGAGATACAATGCCCTATACCCTAAACCCTAAACCCTGTAAGCCCTATAAACCCTAAACCCTACCCTAAACCCTATAAACCCTACCCTAAACCCCAAACCCTACCCTAAACCCCAAACCCTACCCTAAACCCTAAACCCTATAAACCCTAAACCCTACCCTAAACCCTAAACCTAACACTCCTTCTCCCAAACTGAAGAAATCAACCGCTGAAGCTCAGAGTCCCACCGCTCTCGATGGCGTGGCACATCGCGAAATGGCCTCGGCCGTCTTGCGCTTCCCATGAACAGCATCTGTCGCCAATCTACATGTTATAACTACTACTACTACCTACTACCTACTACGACTACTACTACTACTACTACTACTACGACTACTACGACTACTACTACTACTACTACTACTACTACTACTAAAACTACTACTACTAGTACTACTAGCACGCGAATAACCCTTACAGTATCGTGATAGTAAGCCTTTTAAGTAACCCTTAAAGGATCCCTTAAATGTACCCTAAAATAATCCTGAAGGGAATCCTAAAAGGTACCCTTATAGTAGCCCTGATCGCATCCCACCGAGTAACCCTGGTTCGGTTTGCACATCCACTGGGTTCTTGTTAGAGGATTCGAATTTAAGTTACCATAATAAGGAAACCATATGACTTACTATAGATCCTTATTATGGTAACGCAAATCGGGGTTTAGGGTTTAGCGGATTGAATTTAAGTTACCATAATAAAGAAACCATATGATTTACTAGAGATCCTTAAACCCTAAACCCTAAACCGGAACTTATATGATTTACTATAGACCCCTCTTATGGTAACCTAAGAATAAAGAATCCGTCAACAAGAGCCCAAGTCCGAGATCCGGGGCCAGCAGCATGCTCTTGCAAGCTTCTGTGTCCGGCCTGGGCTTCCCAAAAAAAAGGGTTAGGGGTTTAGGGTTCAGGGTTTAGGGGGCTTCCCAAAAATTTACTCTAAGGGTAGTTTTCTAAATTAGGGTCCCTAATTAGGTCCACAGACACATCAGCTATGGAAGCTCAACAGAAACATCAGCTATGGAAACCTAGACTCCTGAAGGGAGCTCCTGCTCAACGGTTTATCTGTGGCTGCTCTTGTGGGCCCTTTGGTTCCTCTGCGATTTTCAAGCATTGATTCACAAACGTTCTGCTCAATGCGACTACGGATTCTCACTTGCCTGAGTACTAGAGGAGCCTCTTAAGTTGCAATGAGGAGCCATAAGGAACCCCAGATTAGTATGGGGGGAGTATATCCCTGGGGCTCCAAATAGCCCAAAGTAGGTACTATTTACAGACTCTAAACCCAAAAGTAGGTACTACTTGTATACTTGAAGCCCTAGGGTATTACAGTATAGTAATAAGTAATAGGAAACTCAAAGGACCAGTATTGGTCGTTGTTTAGGCTTGCATAACCAATATAGGCGTGCGAATAGCTAGAGTTTTCCGTTCGAGTCATACTGTAAGATGCCGCAAACTTTCAACCTACGTACCCTTATGGCCTTACAGCTGTGCTGGAAAATACCCCAAGACTTATTACGGCCCCCTGGAGTATGTTCGGAGCCTGAGGCCCTTGCGCATAGCCATGTCTCACCATTTTGTTGAACCACGAAAGCGCAAGACCTGCGGTTCAGGGATCGCCCTAAACCCGAAACCCTATAACTCTAAAACCTATAACCCCACACCCTATAGCCCCCATAACCCTAAATCATGCCCTAAACCCTAAACCCTGTACCTGTAACTCTAAACCCTAAACCCTCCAAGCCCTAATTCCTAAACCCTAAACCCTATAGCCCTAAACCTTGGGTACTGCCTCTAAACAGTAACAGTCTTCATAGGGGGCTACTATTACGGGCCTGAAATAACCATATTATGAATACCACTCAACTGTTACTGAGTGGGGGCAGTATCCAACCTATAGCCCTAAACCCTAAACCATAAACGCCCTAAACACTAAAAGCCCTAAACTCTAAAAGCCCTAAGCCATCAAAGCCCTAAAAGCCCTAAGCACTAAACCCTAAAAGCCGTAAGCCCTAAGCCCTAAAAGCCCTAAAGTAACAGTCTATAATAAGGCTACTATTAAGGGCCTTATACATCCATATTATGAATACTACTCAACTGTTACTGAGTTGGGGGCAGTGTCCAACCTAAACCCTAAACCATAAAAGCCCTAATTTCTCTACCCGGAACCCTAAAAGCCCTGAACCCTAACAGCCCAGAAGGCCCTAAACGTCCCCTAAACGACCTAAGCCCTACACGCTGAAGTCCTACAGTCGGGACGGCCACAACACGCATCCGGAGAGACAGCAAACGAGCCTCTGCCCTGAACCACAAATTTAAACCACCACTGCAACCCTTCCAAGCCCCGTATGAGAAAACCAGTTGAAACCCAAATCAACAATGTTGCCGAGACGCTTTCAGAAGGTGCACGCTCAATGACGGCACAGTAGCTTCTGACCTTCCATGGGGCGAGAGCAGTTTGCCCTAAACCCTAAACCTTAAACCTTAAACCTCAAACCCTCAACCCTAAACTCTAAACCTTGAACCCTAAACCCTAACCCCAAAGGGGCTCCAGACAAGGGTTTGGAGTTCAGAGCTCAGAGGGGTAGAGTGAAGCGGTTCCAGGCTTCCGGGGATTGGAGCTATTGCATCAGGGTTCCGGTTTCTCAAGCCACGTCCTTTCAAAATGACGCCCCTAAACCCTAAACTAGGGTTTAGGGTTTAGGGCTTAGGGTTTAGGGCTTAGGGTTTCCTACACACTAGAAATGCTGGGCATAAGCTGGCCTGAGGCACGACTCCTGCATCTGCCATGCGGAGGAACCTGCCGTGATATCTTCGGGCGATGCGCATATGGGTAGTTTTCTAAATTAGGGTCCCTTTTGGGTCATTATGATAAGGGTGCCGTAATAAATTGGGGACCTAAAAAGGGACCCTATTTTAGAGAACCACCCATATACTTGGCTGATTTAGGAACCCCTCGTAAAAGTTAAACTTTTGGCCTACGTAATAGTGTTCATATGGGTCCTACGAGCCAACCAGAAGAACGCCAAGTATAGGTACCATAACTACTTGAAACAGGGTGTTGGGGGGTATACCATGAGACTATAAGCACCCTAAACCCTAAACCACGGAGCACTAGCGTACCCTGAGCGGCTCGTGAGGCCCCAGAATCCTTCGATGCTAAACTCGGAAGCCCTGAACCCCACCACCCCCCGAAACCCTGAGTTTAGGGGGTTTAGGGTTTAGGGGTTTAGGGTTTAGGAGTTTTAGGGTTTAGGGTTTAGGGCCACCCTCCCCAACCCTGCAAAAGACCACAACGTCTCCCACACAACACCGTCAACACACATAAGGACAAACATGTCAAGGTAGCTGGATATTACTCAGTTCAGGAATACCTCAACCCCTAGCAAAAAGTCCCTAGAACCGAGGGTATACTCCTTCAATGAGGAACCCTAAACCCTAAACCCCTTTAGCTATCGGTACTTGGGGGTAGTATACAGGCCGATTAGAATAGGGCTTGGGGGTACATTATACTATGCTTATAATATGGAACACCCAAAATAGAGTCAGTAATTATTTAGATGGGTTCTGGTTTCTCTAATTTAAGTTGCCATAATAAAGACACCCTGTTATTTACTTCAGAACCCGATTATGGCAACTTAGGTTACATTCCTTGACAAGAATCCAACTCGGCCCCTACCCAGAGAACCCAATACCCTTTAAAATTAATTAAGAAAAATACCTTAAATCATAATATTAAGGCCCCTATAGTTTAAGGTGTATTCCTTAATTAAGGGTCCCCAAACCCTAAACCCTAAACCCAGTTCTGCCCTTTTCTTTTAAGCATGAAGTGCACACCAGGAATGCGCCGGCCGGAAGCTGTCCGGCCTTTGGGCCTCGTAGGTCAGGTTGAGTTTAATTTAGGTTTGGGGTTCAAGGGTTTAGAGGTTTAGGCTTTTAGGTTTGGGGTATTTAGGGGTATGTAGGTTTGGCATTTCCATTTTTTTCAAAGTGGGGTTTGGGTTTAAGGGCAATAACTTGGGTTTCAGGGCTCAGGGGTTTCGGATTTGCCGGCTTGTGATGCTGTTGATGATATAAATTCTGCATTACCCTAAGGACTCTAAACTATGGGAATCATGGTATATTCCTTATTATGTGTAATGCAGGAACTATATCATCAACCGTGGGATTGGGCGGTCAAGACTGCCTTGGAGCTCGTGCTGACAGACGCCATTTAGGAGTCTCAGTAAATAAGGGGCCGCAGTACAGACCTTAAGTAAAAGGATCCTGGAGCAAGAGCTCCAAAAAGGGACGCCAACATCTGGGTTCTTGTTCAGGGGTTTTATTTAAGTTGCTATATTTGGGATCTATAGCAAATAAAATGGTTTCCTTATTATGGTAACTCAAATTAAATCCCCCAACGAGAACCCAGAAATGCATTAGTGCGTTGTTCTGAAGTCCCTAGACCCATCGGGAAGCCGAGATGATCCAGAGTCGGTGGTTCCCAATCCGTGGCGAGTGCTCGTCTGTTGAAGAATGCCAAAGCGATGACTTTCCATTCCGTATTTGCCGTTCACTGTTAACGTCGAGCTCCAGCACCCATTACGAGTACCTACCAGGGGTTGGTATTAGGACCATTAAAACGCACCACGCGGATAGCATCTTCACCGTGAAGCAGAAGCTTGGGTATTGGGGGGCGGTATCCTTCAGACATTCCTAAACCGTAAACGATAAAATCCAGCACCCCTAAAGACCTAAACCCTGAAACTCTAAACCCTAAATCCCTACAATCCTAAATTTGCGCTTCCAAGCGGCGCTAAAATGTCGAGAGCTTCAGCGTCTTGTTTGGGTTTCGGGGGGTTTTGTTCCGTCGGGGGGGGGCCTAAGGCCCCCCAGACGGACTTTTGCTGACTGGTTCTCAGTAAGGAATGGAGGAACGGGTTTTGGGACTCTGTAGGGGGGGGGGGACCTTACGGGACTCTCATACGGATCGAACCCCTGAACCCCAAGCCCCTAAACCCTAAAAACCCTAAACCCAAAAAGGCCTGAACCCCCGAACCCTAAACCCCTGAGCCCCCATTCCCTACTTTTAACCAGGGACCTTTGTGGGGGGTTTCAGGGGTTTGGAGTTCAGGGTCTTGGGTTTAAGGGTTTAGGCTTTAGGGGTTAGTTTTTTTTCTTTGGGGGGGGGTGTTAGGGTTTAGGGTCTATTGTTGGCGTTTAGGGTTTAGGATTTCTTTGGGGGTTTAAGGGTTTAGGGTTTGGGGGTTTGGATTTTTGTTCGGGTTTAGGGGCTTAGGGTTTTGGGTTGTCTGGTTCAAGGGCCCCGGATACTGGATGAAGCTGCAAATCCAAAAACTGTGATCCCCACGTTCATCATCGCATCATAGTGTCCACCTGGCCGAACAGTGACTCCATGGTGGGACCCGGTGGAAAGCAAATCCAGTTCATACTAAAGTTCGAGTTAAATGATCTTATCCGCTTGGGAGCAACGGTGTCCCCGGATCGAAATCCATCCTTGCACCTGCTTCAACCCGCAAATACACTGAACGCCTCCAGAAGAAAATAAAACTGTTGTAAAGTCATGAGAACATGCTTTACCCAAACCCCCAAACCCTAACCCTAAACCCCTAAACCCCTAAACCCTAAACCATAGGCCGCCCGCGCCAGGCGGCGGCCGGTACCACTGAACGCTACCGCTTCGAGATCTGCTTGCTTTGCCAAGCAGATCG
>CAJNJA010010200.1:0-14343 GCA_905231915.1 Symbiodinium necroappetens
AAAAAGGGTACCCTTATCATGAAGGGTTTACTGGGGAACCTAGAAGACTGTCTATAGGGTTTTTTGGGGTTTACCTGTAGCCGGAAAGACCTACCTTTTTAGGGTTCCTTATTATGGTTTTTCTATACATAGTTCCTTAAAGAGGTATGTCTTTTCGGTTACAGGTATGGTTTGGGAGTTTAGGGTCAGGGTTGTTCGCCCGATCCGAAAGAGGTGGTGGGAATGGAGGACTTGGCGGTCTTTCAGGGTTTAGGTTTTAGGGTCTAGGGTTTAGGGTTTGCGGTGTAGGGTTTAGGGTTTGGGGTTTAATGTAGGAACTGATTAAGAAAGCCTGGCCCCGAATACCCCAGTTTATTCGGATTCATATCAAGAACCCTGATAAAGCCCCAGGGTTTCTTAATCAGGCTCCTACATGACTATGGTCAGTCGACTTTTGGTCTCTCTGGGGTCTCTCTCTTCCTGCAGGGCTTCTCTTGCATCATAGGGTTTAGGGTTTAGGGCAGCAGAGATCCCTTCCTTTTTAGGGCAGCAGAGATCCCTTCTTTTTTAGGGCAGCAGGGATCCCTTCCTTTCGTCCTTCCTGCGAAAGTCCCTGAGAAGATATCTTCATGCATGCTCTGCGCGCTGCCGAAGGCGTGCGCAGAGTGGCGGGAGTTAGCCAGAGCTGTCGAGAGGTCACTGCAAAGCTCCATTGCTATGCTGAACTGTACTTTGGGGTTGGTTTAGGGTTTAGGGTTTAGGGGTACTTTGTGGTCCAAAACCAGGCCTTTGGGGGGCTCTTAATTACAAAGTAGTCTTGTTCTGAAAGTTTGAACCCTTTAAGCAGAGCGGCCAGGCGCATGACAGGGATAATAATCCTAGGTAGTATTAGGGAGACCCCTCAAAAGGGGACCCTTCTTAGCCCTGCTTGTGCCTCTCTCAAAATGGACCTTATTGAGAGGGTCTATATCTCCGAGGGGTCCCCCCAAACCCTAAACCCCAAACCCTAAACCCTAAACCCCAATCCCAACTCCTAGGGTTGGAGGGTTTGGGGATTTACAGGTTAGGGTTTACGTCGGAGGAGGCAGGGCTCGGAATCCGAAACCATCATGGTCTGCCTGATTATATTCGGGCCTTAATAGTTAGAATGGGTTTTTTGGGGGTTCCTCATATGTATAATATTAGGGCCCTGATAGTCAGAATGAGGCTTTGAGGGGGTTCCGTATGCTAATTATAGTATAGTAGACTCCGAAGCCCTATTCTTACTATTAAGGTCCCTACATTACGCCCAGGTCCTCCTGATGTTCGTGGGCATGACGATGTCCTACCCAGTCTACTGGTTCATGAGCGCGCAGCAGCAAAAGGCGGCATGCTCGACAATCCAAGACCCATCGTCTTACCCCAAATCCTGCAGCATAGAGCGGTAGCAGAAGCAGGATTAGTAGTGGAGAAATAGTAGAGTAGTGGGAGAAGTAGAGTTGGGAAGTGTGAGTTAGGGGCCTGTGAAAGGTTCAAGGGCAGTGCGGACTAGGGATTTAAAGCACCTTGCTTCGTGCTGCAACTTGTTATTGCAGCTTGGCCCACTTATAGAGGGAACCACGAACCTTTAACCGAACATCAACGCCCTAAGCCACAGCCTACAAACCCGAAGGGCTAAGCCTGAGAAGCAGGTTCTGGATCCGATAGCTGGGTTGAGTCCAGAGACAGCCACCCAAATCCTGCCAAGCTCAGCATGCCACTTGCACTACCCCTAGACCCTAAACTCTAAACCCTAAACCCTAGACCCCAAACTCCCTAAAAGCCCTAAAAGCACTAAGCCCTCAAAGTCTATACTCTACATCTCAACAGACCTGAAATCTTAGAGCCCTTCGATCCCACCCCCCCGAAAATCCAAAGCCCTGAAGCTCGAAAGCCCTGCTGCACCCGAAGCCCCAAAACCCTGGACCCTCCCAGGCCCCGAAACCCAAACTAGGGTTTAGGGTTTAGGGTTTAGGGTTTAGGCTTTAGGGAAAGTTGGAAACCATGGGCTTAGGATGGATTTGTGCCAGGATCCCTTATGCTTTACCTTAGGGGCATGAGGATCATGATGTTCCCACTCTCTGGCTTCTACTTTGGAACCCTGAGCCCTAAACTCTAAACCCTAAACTCTAAATTTTAAACCCTAAACCCTAAAACCCTAAGCCCTAAACCCTAAACCCCAAACCCTAAACCCTAAACCCCAAACCCAAGTTTAAAAAAACCCTCAAACCCGACCCCAAGCACCCTTCAACTCCTCAGCCTACCCTGCTTTTTGAAGGTCGCGGGGCCGCCGAAGAAGCAGGAGCCGTGGCGTGTTTATGCCTTGGTGCCCCTCGGATTGCTGGTGTGGGGCAAGAAGGCGCCATAAAGGGCCTCTAGGCTAGGAGGGTTCGGGGGTTTAGGGTTTTGAGGGTTGAGAGGGCATTTTGTTTGGTTTAGGGTTTAAGTTTAGGGTTTAGGGAGGGGGTTGTGGGTTTCAGGATCATTGAATATCTGTCCTTCCCCCCAACTCATTCGGGCTCCTACACAGGTTTATTTGAAGGATTCGCGTAAACCTTGAGCCCGAATCCCTTCCGGCCCTAAGCGTTGTGCGACGCCAAGCTCCAGAGTCTGACAGGGTTTTAGGGTTTTAGGGTTTGGGGTTTAGGGTTTTAGGGTTTTAAGGTTTAGGGTTTAGGGTTTTAGGGTCACAAGGACGATGAGTCAGATTCTTGCTAACTCTTGCTGCCTCTATCGTAGAACTTTCGGGCTAAAAGGGGCTTCGGGTTCAGGAATTGTTGCGGTGGGGTTGGGGACGAGAGGTTGGAAGATTCGGATTGACAGCTTGAGAGTTTGGAGTCTAGGCCTTTATGGTTTGGGGGTTTGGGGCTAGACCCTAAACCCTAAACCCTAAGCCCTATCGGTTTCAGGGTTTAGGGTTTTAGGGTTTAGGGTTTAGTTAAGTAAGGACAAGGAGATGATAGGGTTCCTACCATAGTTTAATGGATAACCCTTGATGAAGGGATCGTGGCTTCTCTGGATAATGAAGCATACCGTGAGTCTTATTCCAGGTCCCTGTGAAAGTTTATTGTTTAGGGTTAATCATAAATCATAGCTAGATCATAGTGTGCGTCCTTCTGCAACCTAAACCTTAAACCCTGAGGCCTAAACCCTAAACCCCAAAATCGGGTCTCTCTTTACGTTTAGGGTTTAGAGTTTAGAGTGTAAGATGCACTGTCACACCCTAAACCCACACCCGAAATGCCAAGAGCCCCCTAAACCCAAAACCATAAACCCGAACACCCTAATCCCAAAACCCTAGAACCCTAAAGCTCTAAATCCTAACACCCTAAACCCTAAACCCTAACCCTTAAACCCTAAATCTAACACCCTAAACCCTAAACCCTAACCCCTAAACCCTAAATCCCAAATCCTACACCTTAAAAACAAAGGTTTGTGCCCGCCATGCTCGACTTGACTGGCTCCGTGCTGTCCTTCACCGGCCTGGTTTACATTGGCAACAGCCTCTCGTTACTGTAGGGTTTAGAGGTTTTAGGGGTTTTAGGGGTTTTAGGGGTTTTAGGGTTTAGGGTGCAGGGGTGTAGGTATTAGGGGATTAGGGTTTAAGTTTAGGGCTTAAGGGTTTAGGGGTTTAGGGGTTTGGGTTTTGGGCTGCATGAAATCGCGAGAGCATCATGAGCAATAGTCGGCTCTGAACCTTAAGCCCTAAACCCGAAACCGCGTTTGGTTTGTCGGAGATTTGTTTTGATTGTCAACCCTAAACCCGAAACCCACTAAACCCTAAAGGTGCAGGGTTTCGCTTATGGCCAATCATGTGCGGACCGACCCGCAAATGCATTCGGGTTCGTGGCTTGTATAAACGAAGCTTTTGTTGCGCTTTAGGGTTTAGTATTTAGGGTTTCAGGTTTAGGGTTGAGGGTTTTAGGGATTTGGGTTTAGGGTTTAGGGTCTGTGTTTAGTTTAAGGTGAGGTGCTGGGGTTTCGTTTCTGGGGTTTGAGGCACGGCGCTGATGCTGGGCTCCACGATCATCCTCTTTGTCGCAGCAGCCTGACTCATCTGAAGCTCAAGGATTCAGGGTGTAAGGCTTTCGGTTTTGGGCTTATGCATACCTAAACCCTAGACCCGAAACCCTAACCCGTGCCCTTTTAAGCAGACTGTAACACTACAGTGCATCTGCTGGATAAGAAATGCCAGCTTCCAGCGTTGGGTACCCTTCACTTCTTCACTTCCTTTTAGTTTCACGTTTCCGGATTTCTCGAGCCCATAAGTCCGTCAACTGAGCCAAAGGCCTTAACCATTAGGCCAGACAGACACCGCCAAGATAGTCTTACAGAACACTTTAGTCTTTAGTGTCTCTGCCAGCACTTCATTGGAAACCACCCGAAATAAGAAACGTAGCCCCCTACATTTCTCATATTGGCTCCTGCTGTGTGCCCTAGGCTGACGGCTTGGAAACCACCCAAAATAAGAAACGAAGCCCACTACATTTCGTATTTTGGCTCCTGCTGCGGTGTGCCCTAGGCTAGGACCTGGCAACCCCCGAAATGGGAAATGATCCCAAAAAGTTGGCTACCCTTCATTTCTTAGCTAGAAGGCATTTTAAGATATCGGCCTTTTCGTGCTATCCAGCTGACGTAGACCCTACATTTCTTATCCATTCCTTTAAAGGGATCTAGAAACGCTCCTTAAAGGGACCAGGTAGTAGAAGGGTTCCTTGAAAGGGATCTATAAGGGTTATATATAGGGTTTACAAGCGTTTCTTGGTACAGTGAGTGCAGTGTATGTCCACTTGGGGCGTGTCGGGGGCCATCTTAAGTAGGGTTTTTATGGGTTTAGGGGTTAGGGTTTTAGGGTTTTAGGGTTTTAGGGTTTTAGGGTTTTAGGGTTTTAGGGTTTAGGGTTTAGGGTCTTATAGAAATCTGAATATCATAGCCCTAACCACGATGTTTGCAACTCTGCTGTCGCTTTCTTGCCAAGTCCTTCTACAACCCGACCGCGAGGCTTATACCGTTGATCATCGCCATTCTCCGCAATCAAGAAGGATTGGTAGTGACCACTGGTCGCCAATTCTGCATTACCCATCATAAGGAATAGACCATAAATTCCCATAGTTTAGGGCCATTAAGGTAATGCAAGATTTCTATCATCAACAGTAGCGATTTAGTACTACAACGACCGGACCCTAACCCTAAGCCCTAAACCCTGAGATAGGGACCCCCAAGTCTTGCACAACCCACCTACATTCTGTGCTAGCAATTTATCTACTCACTTCATCCTCCGGCCCTTCCAGGCACAGAGTTTGTTTTAAAACTTACCGCAGGCTCAGACCCAAAACCCCTCAACTCTCTGAACTGAACCCTTCTGTCAGCAGCTATCAGGTTCAAAGATACTAGACTTGCTGTACAACAAATCCCTAAAGTTTAGGGTTTAGGGTTTAGGGCCTAAGCCCTAAGCCCTGAACCCTAAACTCTATAAACCATAAATGCCGACAACAAGCTCCGAAGGTGAACAGCTACATTTTCCTGGGCCGGCGTTTCAACAACATGCAGATGTCGGGGATGTTTGTGACCCGGCCTTGAGGGATCTGAAGTTAGGGTTATGGCTTTGGGTTTAGGGTGGGTTTAGGGTTTAGGGTTTAGGGTTTAGGGGGCGGTTTGGAGGTTTGGGGTTTGCAAAAGTTTGGGTTTCAGTCTAGGACATTTTCAGGTGGGTCGTTACCGTTCTAGGAACCGAAGGTCTATATACCTTCTAGAAGCCCTATATACCCTAAACTCCCCACCTGTAGTTTCCTTTAACTGAAAGCTTAACCCAAAACCCGCAACCCTTAAACCCCGAAACCCTAGACCCTAAGGCCTTTAAACCCAAAACCCAAAACCCCTAAACCCTAAGGCCTTAAACCCTAAACCTCCAAACCCTAAACCTCTAAACCCTAAAGCCCTAAAACCCTAAAGCCCTTAAACCCTAAACCCTAAACCCTACTCCCCTAAAGCCCCTAACACCCCTAAAACCCCTAAACCCCCTCAGGGTTCAGGGTTTCGGGGTTTCGGAGGTTCGGCCTGAAGATTTTTTGTGGCTGGGCCTTCGGACTTGGGGCTTCCGGGCTTCGGTTTTAGGTTTGGGTTTTGGGTTTAGGGCTTAAGGTTTAGGGCTTAGGGCTCAGGGTTTAGGGTTTAGGGTTTAGGGTTTAATGTTTAGGGTTTGGGGCTTAGGGTTTAGGGTTTTAGGGTTTCAGTTTTTCATTCTCTTGGGATTCAGGGTTTGCGGCCTTGGAGCGCTATCGGTTATGAGGACTCGAAGCCGTGCCGAAGCCCTGCTTAAGTCGTCTACTTACAAAAAATGCCTACAGACGAGATTTCAACTTTGTGGGCTCCCTTATGGTGGCCTCTATGCTTAGTAGCTGAATGGCTGCACTTCAGTCTTGTTGGGATAGTATAATCCCCTATGAAACTCAAAATGTACACCTTTTTTGGGCTTATGAACTCAGAAACTAGGCATAACTTTGGGTTCAGGGTTTAGGGTTTAGGGCTTGGTGGTCTATAGCTAGCTGGCGCTTTGGGCAGCTTCAATTTTTCCCCTTATGGCTCTTATAGAGGTACCTATTTCATAAATGTTTTCAGGGGCCCCAATTTAGGGTTTAGGGTTTAGGGTTTAGGGTCTAGGGGTTTAGGGTTTAGGGTTTTGTTTTCATTTCAAAGCCCCCATATCTACAACCCAGATAATCAAGCTTGAACTTTTTCTGGCCTGGGTTCTGGGAAGAAGAGAGTGTGCGCCCGCCGTGAGTCAGCTTGACTCCGCAACTTAAGCCCTAAACCCTAAACCCTAAGGCCCTAAGCCCAAAACCCTAAACCCTAAACCCACAACCCTAAACCCTAAACCCTAAACCCTAAACCCTAAGCCCTAAACCCTAAACCCTAAAGACCTAAACCCTGAGGGGAACCCAAGGAGTTGGGATCCCGTTGGCTTGCGATTCCTAAACCGCCACACTTACACCTTGAAGATAGAAATCCTGCATTATCGTAAGGGTCCCTAAACTATGGGAATTATGGTCTATTCCTTATTATGGGTAATGCGGGAGTTATAGCATCAACCGTTACACCTTGAAGCCCCAAACCCCTGCACCCCTAAACCAAGCCCTAAACCCCTAGACCCCTGATCCCTAAACCCCGAATTACGCCCGAAAAATCTCTAAACCTCTAACCCCTAAAACAACAAGCCCTGAACCCCTAAGCCCTAAACCCAAAACCCCAAAACCCCTAAACCCCTAAACCTCTAGACCCTCAACCCTAAACCTTAAACCGGTCCCCCCCCTCGCTGCCGCCGCCAGTCTTCGATCCCGTACGCCTCCCTTCCACGCACGCGAATCGCGGTCTGCTCTCCCCGGCGAAGTCTTCGCCCCATGAGCTCCTGGACTTGTGGGCCGTGGCGACGTTTGTCTATTTTTGCAGGGCTCACCATTTTCCATTACCTCCTTGCAGGTTCGTGCCGCCCGATGCGCGAACACGGCGCTCCGCGGCCGCTTGGTGGAGCTCTGGCGATGCGTCGCCTCGCTCCAAAACAAAGCCGGCATTACTCCGGAAGCTCGGCTGCCTTCGCGACTGGCACTGGTGGTGTTCTTTTTGAAGAGCCTGGCTGCCGTACCAGACTTCCGAGTCACTGCCCTTCTAGCGTCGAGCTAAACAAGGCTGTTTAGCTCGTGCGTTCTTCCCATGGCTGGGCTTGTTTGTTGTTTTGTCGTCTCGTCCCACATCCTGGCACGCTTGCTTCAGAGACACGAGGGAGCCTGCCTGGCGCGGCCTTCTTTTTGGCTCAGCTACCTGGCATCTGGCCATCTAGAGTGCCTTTTTGCGTTTCTGGTTCCGAAGGCCTGCCTCCTGAACAGTTTCCTTTGCTTGGTCAGGCCGTCCGTGCGAAGGCGACCGCCTGCTGCTCTTCATGCCCCACTGGCTGGAGCTGGTCGCGCGCGGCGCCAAGACCGCCGAGATTCGCTACGGCCGTGCAAGGGCGAGATTTGGGCGTTTGCAGGTTTGGGGCTCACCCCAAAGTGAGCTTCCAGATGGATCTTTTTCCCCCAGTGGTCAGGGAGTGGCGGCAGACTTCAAACCCAAGGTGTTTCGTTTCCTTGTCATACGTATCCCAATGCTGCAGTGTTGTGGACCTTTGCCCACCACGATTTGGCATTCGATGCTTGGATGAGCCCCAGCTACGCTACCTTCAATGTTCGGGCAGATATCGCTTCTCCCTGCCGAGAGGTGGCTTACATACCCCGTTTTTCTACGGGGTGGAAGCCTTGCCACCCAGATGAGGTGACCGTATGTATCTTGTATGCATGCTATTTGTGCCACGCTTCGTGCTCTACCGAACACACATTGCGAAGCATTCTGGGCATCGTTTGCCGCAGCTTGCATTTTCATTCCTCGAGCGCACGCGCAGATCCGAGCCAGAGCACCTTTTGCTCTTAGCATTGATGGTGAAGCGACTGTTGGAGTGCACGACTCGTTTGCATTTTCGAGGCTGCCGGCATGGGCTTCCGAACGAAAGCTCACTAAGGTAGGATCTGTGCGCGCATTCTTGCCGCAATTGCGTGCACATTGCGAGGTCATGGATAAAGAAGAGAAGCCATTAATGGACACCTTCACGACCGACACTGGCCCTTACGCCTTCTATGAAACGGCCAGAAGCCCGGTGCGCACGATGTCCAAGGTAACCGCGACTGCACTGCACGAAGGCACTATCACGCACGACTTGCACAGACGCAGTGGAGAAGCTCGTCTATCGTATGCGGTTGAGGCCAGCGGCAGCGCAACGATAGATATCTGTCAGGAAAACGCGGCTTCTGGAGGCATGCACACGTTCTCGCCGAGGAACTCGATAAGCCAGTGTGCGTCTCTCGGAATCAGAGTTCTCGTACTTCTGGATGTGGCCACGCAATCCGACACGAATCACCTGGATGGAGTTCCTGGAGAATAACGAGGTCGCGCTACTGCTGTTTTGATATGAAAGCTTTGTCAAACATCTGCTCGCTTCGCGTATCCTGACGAATCTACTTGCTGTATTTTCAAAACTAACTTGCGGGTTTGGCACAGGACTGAGGAGCCCAAAGCCGGTGTCCATGTTTCATGCAGGATCCGGTGGTCGGGGCACTCACGATCGGTGCTTGAATTTCTACAGGTCGAGGTTCCGGCTGCACGCCGCATTGCAGCTCTCATAGAGCTGCCGTACAGCCCAACTCGCGGTGAGAACCACCGATCGGCATAGGGTTAACCAGCTTGCTGTCAGCTCGCTGCACCGTCACCACGCGCTTCTCCGGGTTTTCGAATAAATGAATCGGAGCGAGTCTTCTAGTGTGACATGTCTACATGTTCTGCATTCGTCAGTTCGTTCGGTTTGTTGCACTGCAGCCTTTTCCTTTCTTTTTCGTTCTGGCGGGCCGCGAGCTTCCTTTTGAGCCGGATTCGCGTTCCTAGCCCCAGACCTCAGAGCTATCGCCAGGTACTTCACAAATAGACGGATACAGAGTCACCGACGAGCTGGTGAAGAGGGTTAATTGGCAGTGTTAGTTGATTGAAGCCAAAAGGATCAGTTCATGGCACACAAAGCGTGGCCCGCAGGTCCTTTTGGCTTCGACAGCTTCGCTGAAATGGTGGCAGACAGCCTTGCAAATAAGGAATCCGCCTTGACCAAAGAGACGAGGCTGGGTCATGATTTGAGCAGTCACCCTGGCGGCACTGGCGAGCTCGCATCACATTTGCAGGGTGGCGGCAAGGTCGGCGATGATCATCGATGAGGAGTCAAAGGTATGAAATTTTTCCTTCCGCTCGGCCTTCCTTTGCTCATGTGCACGGCTGTGTATGCCAAGCATTCTACTTGAAGCTCATCTTCGTGCAGTGGCAGTGGCGCTCCGCCGCTGACTTCGATAAGGCCTCCGCCAGTCGTCCAATGCTTCAAGGGTGTGTAATGCAGTTTATGGGAAGGAGGACGACAGCGCTGCGGCCATTTGGTTTGATGTTTGATGCCCACAAGGCACCGCTTGTTTTTTTGGAAGGTTCCAGAGTTTTCTCGATAATGCAAGCGGGAAAGGCGAAGCTGGAAGCGCAATTTAAGGCAAGAACACGGAGCCTGGAGTTGGAGCACGATTCGGATGAGGCGAAGCTGGAAGGGCAGCGTAAGGCAAAAGCAATGAATGATGGACGCATCAAACACTGCAGAAGGAGCTGGGTGATTTCGACAAAGTGAATCAGGAATGGGTGAGGGTTGGACAGAACCAGGACCACACGGTCAAGGACCTCCGGGCATCCGTCAACAAATTAACCCCAAAAGTCCAGGAGCTCGAAGCACGATCGAAACACTGACAACAGAAAAGGCCGAACTGACAAAGCGAAAGGCCGAGCTGGAAAGGAAGGTTACCGAAGTCAGGGTTTGGATTTAGGGTTTAGGGTTTAGGCCAGGTGAGGTAGGGTTCATATGAGGTATACCAGGGTATGTTTCGGATTCCTTAAGACTATGGCTGGTATACAAAGGGCATCCTGGCCACAAACCTTGGGTCGGAACCCTACCTTAAGCCCCCAAGCCTTTGAGAACTTTGGGGTTCAGGGTGTATGGTTAAGCTTTGCCCCGAACCCCCTAATCCCCAAACCCCTAAACTTTGTCCCTACAGCCCTTAACCCTAGAAGCCCTCAGCCCTAACCCTAAGCCCCCTTCAGGTGGTGTTCGTTGCGATCATGATCATCGGCAAGGCGTGCTGCCCTGTTCATTCCATGAGGCTTCCCATAAAGGAACCCCGAACGGAACCCACCAAGGAACTCTTAAAAGATCCCTTAGGGGCATTGTGGTTCCGTTTTTTGGGGGCTCTTACAGCGGGTTCTATCAGGTGAAGTGTTTGGGTTTGGATTTCGGGTTTAAGGTGTAGGGGTTTATAAGGGCTTTGTAAGGGCTCTAAAAGGGCTCAAGGTCTCCGTAAGGGCTCTGTAGGGTTTAGGCTTTGACTTTTTCTGGTCCAAGCCTTTAGGCTCATTGCCCGAAACCCGTAAACCCCAAGCCGTAAATTCTCAACCTTGGAACCGTAAACATGTTCAAATTGCATTCCCTGAATTTTAGACCCAAAAACCCTGAAGCCCTCAGCCGCCTGTGAGACTTTGGGTTTAGGGCTGAGGGCTTTGGGGAACTTTAGGCTTTTAGACTTCAGCGATGTCTTCTGCTCAGCCATAAGCCTTAAACCCCCTGAGGCTGCGAGTCTCAGCGCCGAGGAGACTTCCTCATCGAGCTCGGCCGCAGAACAGGGACTAGGTGGTGCTTAACAGGGGGTTTAGGGCTTAAAGTCTAGGGGTTTAGGGAGGGGTCCTTTACGGATAAAGTATATTTTGCTTAATTGGAGGATCTTATGTACGCATCTTGTTCAGAGGCCTTAAAGGGCCAACCTAGTCGGCATAGTGTTCGGAAGAATTCTTATGGCTCCTCAAATGAGGTAAACTCGAATATACCGCCGAAAAATCTGTTTTGATTTCTAAAGCCACTACATGTTAGAGTTTTCGGTTTAACCCTGAACCCTAAACCCTAAACCCCTAAACCCCCAAACCCTAAACCCTGAACCCTAAATTAAGGTTTAGGGCCTCAATGTTTGCGGCTTTGACTTCGGATTTCCGGCTTGGCATTGTCAACATGCCGTATTTCAGGTGCTACTTTAGGAATTTATGAGGGGTCAGTAGGGTGTTGCAGGAGTCGGTTTTAAAACTGATTCTCTGTTGACGAAGCGCCGCGATAAACAAGTGCATCAAGAATGCAAGTGTCAAAACGAGTGTGATTTACAGCCGAGCAGTAGTAAGAACCTCTGCATTGTGGCTGTTGTTGGGGCTGCTACCATTGTAACTTTCACCCGTGTTTCTTCGCTTCCTCTGCTTCTCATCTTTGTCACTACTACTGTACTTGCACCTTCAGACATGTGCAGGCATCTTCCTATGCATTCTTGCGCGATTCGTCAACAGCATCCAGTTTGTCGTCGAGGAGACATGTTTGATGCACTTCGGCATTGGGTTTTAGGGTTCGGGCGTCCAGGGGCTTACCTCAAAATTTTGTTTGCGATCCCGCAAAGAGCCTTAAGAAGAGCCTAGTTAAGCACTTGTATTTCTGAAGAGCCCGCCGAGCAAGGCGTGCTGTTTACCATCGGATTGCAAGTGCCGGACGGCCCCTAAACTCTAAGCCCTGAGATCCCAAAATCCTAACACCCCACAACCCCGACTGAAGGTCTCGTCCTTGCTTAATTAAGGAGCAACGGCCTTTCTGGGATTTCAGAGGGGGTGTATCTTAAAATAGAGGTACCCTTATTACGTGGACATACGTCAAGAGGCCTGAGGTTTTCAAAGTCTGGTCATGATCTCGGCTGTGTCCGCCGGACCCTAGATCCGAACCCTAAGGCCCTAAACCCTAAACCTTAAACCGTAAACCCTAATCCCTAAAACCGAAAACCCTAAGCCCCAAACCCTAAACCCTGAACCTTAAACCCTAATCCCTGAAACCGCAAAGCCCTAAACCCCCAACGGCCTAAAGGGACAGCGATCGAAGCCTGCGATGCTTTCAGGAGAAGATGTTGGGGGACACGTCCCTGGAGCCTCTGCAGGCAGGCACCTTAAAAGGAACCCTTCAAGGAACCTTTAAAGGAGCCCTTAAAGGAACCCTTAAAGGATTCGTTAAAGGAGCCCTTAGAGCCTTAGAGGAACCCTTAACGGAGCCCTGAAAGGATTCGTTAAAGGAGCCCTTGAAGGAACCTTTGAAGGAACCCTTAAAAGGAGCCCTTAAAAGGAGCCCATTGAAGGAGCCCTTGAAGGAGCCCATTGAAGGAGCCCTTAAAGGAGGATCCCTGGGTTTAGGGTTTCACGGGGGTTTAGGGGTTTAGGGTTTAGGGTTGGGAGGAACCCTTAAAGGAGCTTTGAAAGGATTCGTTAAAGGAATCCCTTCAAGGAACCTTTGAAGGAACCTTCGAAGGAACCCTGAAAGGATTCGTTAAAGGAGCCCTGAAAGGAACTTCAAAAAGGAATTGCACTAAAGAAGGCCCACAAAGACCACATGAGCCGAAGGAGCCTACGTGGGGGTCGTTTAGAAGCACATGTCTAGGCAGGGACCTTTGATGACGCACTACTTGGAGGGTCGGGGGACTTAGTAAGTAGGTAGTAAGTAGACTTAGAAGTAACCCGAAAAGGGACTCTCATTGGGTTCATGATACTTATAAGTCTATAAAAACAACTACCTACTAAGTCCGCCGACCCTCCAAGTACCTTAAACCCTAAACCCCAAAACCCCAAAACCCCAAAACTCCAAAACCCCTAAACCCCTAAACCCTAAACCCTAAACCCCTAAACCCCCAAAAAGTACCTTAGAAGGAGATCCTACAGTTTGGCTTTTCTTCAGACCGGCCCCGGCCCCGGGGCCCTAAGCCCTAAGTAGACTCAGACCCTCAACCCTAAGTAGACTCGGTCCTTGAGCCTTAGATAGACTCTGCCTTAAACCCTAATCCCTAAGCCCTAACCCTGAATAGACTCAGACACTAAACCCTAAACCCTAATCCTGAACCCGTGAGGCCCAAACATTGAAAGGAAGCCTGGTGTTCTGCCCCAATACGGTATAGTTCCCTGATAGTACCCGTAAAGCAAACCTCAATGCGGCCTCACAAAGCCTGGCTAAAGATTAAGTATCCTAAAGGTTTACGTTTATGGTTTAGGTTCTAGCAGAGTCTAGCATCCCCGATTCTTTCAGGTTCCATGCGGATTCTATACGTGTTCTGTAGGACTCCATGGGGCTTCCATGGCGACGCTGAGTTGTTTGGCTAAGCCCTAAACCCTAAACCGTGTACTGCCTGCAACCTCAGGTTGTGGGGACGGAAGGAATCTATGGCCTCATCGTCACTGCCTGCGTGGTGCCTCGGATGTGGAGACTGTTGCGTGGTCAGTTTGTTCGTTTGTTTGTGTCTTTTGTTTTCGTGTGAGAGAGTGTTTGCTTCTAGGTGTTGAGATGGTGTTTTTTGCAATCAGTTTCTGTCCACCTAAACCCTACTTGCACCCCAAACTAGTGAAAGTCCACACTGCACTTAAAACAAGCCAAAGACACGAAGCGCTAAGCCCTAAACCCTGAACCCTAAACCCTAAACCCTAAACCCTAAAGCCTAAACCCTAAACCCCAAAATCCTCCTAAACCCTGAACCCTAAAACCCTAAAGCCTAAAGCCTAAAGCCTAAACCCCAAACCCCTAAAGCCCTAAACCCTAAACCCCTAGACCCTAAAACCCCTAAAACCCTAGACCCCTAAACCCTGATCTCTGAATCCCAAAATGCCTCAACTCTCGACCCTCTCTCCAAGAAG
>CAJNJA010010201.1:0-14342 GCA_905231915.1 Symbiodinium necroappetens
ACAAGCCAGTCATCAGGATGGTCTCCATGTACCACGTGGGAGATCAACCAACAAGTTTTCCAGAAGAGTTGATTTGAGTGAGGATTCGGAAGAGGTTGAGATTGAGTATTTCGGAAGAGTTTTGAGAGTTCAGGAAGAGAGAGTTGAGGAAGAGAGTGTTCAGGAACAGGAACTTTGGATTGGAGATGAGAGTGATGAAGACGATGACACAGAACAGCACGCATTGTTCCAATGGTACGACCAGTGCGATCAGGAACGCTATGTCACTATGTCAGAGCAGTTGGCATGCAGAAGACCAAGGAAATAGAAGTCGCACTGGATTCAGGAGCTGACATTTCGTTGGCACCTCGCTGGATGAAGAGGTATGGATAGCGAGCGCCTGAGAAAGCTAAGGTTGTCCTTAGGGATGCGCAAGGAACAAGGTTTAAGGTTTCGGATCAAAGGATCATTCAGGTTGAGTTCGAGAACGCTTCAGGAAACAAGGTGAAGGTTGAGGAAGTCTTCTTGGTTTCATCGGTTGTTCACCCTTTGCTAGCAGTAGGTAAATTGTTGAAGAAAGGCTGGGAATTCAGGAACGGTACAGCTACAGGAACATTTCTAGTTGAAGGAACTTCTCATGTCCCAGTGAACTACAACCACATCTCCCTGACGGCAACGGCATTTGTTCGCGCAGTGAACGTTCAGTCATCAAGGAAACCTATACCCTTGTACTTGTGTAACAACCTCAACGAACTTGTTGCAGAAGGCCGTGTAGGATGGACCTCATGGAGAGCATGGGAACTTCTGAGCATGTGGATGTCCATCTCATGTATCCACCAGGAAAGTACATCTACCGAGCAGGCCTTATCAAGGATTACCATGTTTGGTACTTGCTGCAACACAGTGTCATGTTGAAGAACTCGAGGAACCTTTAGGACCCATTCGTGAAGGCAATCGTGACTACCAGGTATTGACACTTGTGTCTACCAAAGAGTTTCCCTTGAATCTGATAGGAACACCAAAAGATCAGCAGGACCGTTGCGTGTTTGAAGAGTACACTGAAGACGCATGGTCTATCAGCGATGATGGAACAGAGCTTATCAGGTATCATCATTCCCCAAAAAAACATTGGTCAATCTTCTTAACACCAAGGACATTCCTGTAGATCCGGCGAACTTGAAACCAAGTAGGAAAACCTACGGTGAAGAACCAATCAACAAGGACTTCTTTGAGAACGACTAACAATGGATTGATGATGAGAGCGAAGAGTTTGGTGAAGCATTTGATGGTCTTGGTTGGACAGGACAGAGTAGGTTTGAGCTTATCTACCCTGTAGAGGTCAAAGCAAAGAAGGCGCAACAAGAACAGCAGCAACTTGAAAGCAAGAAACCGAACAAGAAGAAGCCCAGGAACCACAAGCTCCAGAGCACAGGCATGAACTTGCAGGAGAACTATCATTCGTCTACAATGGTCATGAGTACAACCAACAGAACACCTTGAAAACCCTCAAGGCACTTTGCACTGAGTTTGGTGTGTCTAGGAGTCTAGGTTTGGATCCAAGCAGGACATCCTCAGAAGTTTGAGCGGGACAGTCATTGAAGATGAAAGGCATCATGAGCTTAGCGCAGCCCAAAAGAAGTATCACGAAAATGCCATTGCTGAACCCCTCAAGGACCAAAAGAGACCCAAACCTGAAGAGGTAGAGATTCACAATCTTACGCATTTGCCGTATGCATCTTGGTGCCCTGTGTGTGTGTGTGTGTCGCATGTAAAGGAAAAGAGTCTCCACATCTTTGTGAGAACCCTGAAAAGGAAAGATCTTCGAGACCTACTTTCTGCATGGACGGTTGCTTTACAGGAACCAGTCATGATGAAGCTGCAGCAGCTGCAAGTCTTGTGTGTATCGATTCTTGGAGTGGAGCAGGACCAGTGTCTGCATTCCCACTGCAACCAAAGGAAAGGACCTTATCGAGCATCTAGCTGAAGGAGTTACGTATACGTCAACTCAGTTGCAGTATGATTCAATCAACCTGAAAGCCGACAACGAAGGAACAATGACCAAGCTTAAGAACGTGATCCAGACGCAGAGAAGCTCACTAGGATTAGGAACAGTTCTCCAGGACGCAGTTTCAGGCCAAAAGGAAACCAACGGGATGGCTGAGCGAGCTATCCAGACCATTCGTAGGCCCTTCTCGCAGGAACAGAAGAAAACGCAGGAATCCTGATTGCTCATACTCACCCAATCTTCAGTTGGGCGCTTAGGCATGCCAGTGGGATCCTCAACAGGTACCGCAGGCATTCAGGAACAGGCATGACGCCTTATATGAGTGGATTTCAGGAAGACCTTTTCAAGGACAGTTGGCAGAGTTTGGTGAGAGTTTGATGGTTTTTGTCAACAGGAGCCGCACTAAGAGTAGCAAGAAAGGTGACCCTATTTGGGTGAGAGGAGTGTTCTTAGGAAAGTCTGACAATGATCTGTACTCTGTACATCACTTGGCACATGGATGGAATCAAAAAGAGTGCAAAGAGATGCCCTGAACATTTCGATGCCAAGGCAATCAGCAGTGTAGGAATACATGCCTGGGAAGTCAAGCACACTACTCTTGCAACTCGAGCAATTCCTAGGAACAACATCTCAGGACCAGTGGTAGAGCCACCAACCTTCGCGAATGGTGAATCTAAGCAAGGAACAACAACTCCAGGACGCGCCTTGAACAACAGTCTCAGGACCACTCGTGATCCAAGGCGGGGATCATAGAAACAGGTGGATTCTGGCAGAAATTCAGATGATGGATCTGACCAGGGATCTTTTTGGTGATGAGGAATCAGGACCTCCTAGTCTGTCAGACCAGGAACTTCGGAACCTGGACCGCAAGGCAATGGTTACAGAGATTGACCGCCTCATGGCAATGAATGCAGTGCAGAGGACACAGCTCTTTGCGAGCTAGCGAAAGAAGAGAACACAGGAACAGAGAGTGATGAGAGAGAGGGAACTGGAACCAAATGCCTGACAACCAAGTTTGTGTTCGATTGGCGTTTTAGAGAAAGGAAATGGATCAGGAGAGCTATGCTGGTAGCTCGTGAGTTCAAGACCCAGGAACACAGGACAGACACTTTCAGTCCAGCGACGAGCGCATCGTTGAGAAGGAAAGAAACGAAAAAGTAAAGGAAAAGCTCTGAAGCTTCAAGCCCAAGGACCTGTGAGCCTGCAGCCCTTTTTCAAAGCAGCTGAAAGCTGGAACTTGAAGGAACAAGGATGGTGTATCCGTCCGACCTTCTCTGAAGCAGTTTCTAGTTGTTTTGCGTGGCAAAGGACGACGATCCAAGAAGCCTTATTTTTTGTTTTGTCGTCGTGTAAAGGAACTTTGTGTACAGCAGTAGCGACCTTGGAGAGGAACGCCAGTGGACAGTTACATGTCTGCGACAGTATAAAGCAACAGCAGCTTTTGTGCAGTTTGTTTTCTAAAAGGAAAGGAGTGTCGAAACCAGCTTGACTGGAACAGCCATTCCCTAGTTTCGAAGGCGGGNNTAAACATTACCGCAGTGTAGGAACACTGTACTTGCCGTGTATAGGTAACGACGCTTGATGCCCGAAACACGTAGGCTCAAGGAACGGACACGACTGTGCGCCACTCAAGGAAAAGCGGAGAGCTTTGTGTCTGAGCGTGAGTTTTTAGGGAACCCCGAACTTTAACATTCCTTTTCAGTTTGTCTAAGATGGCCAGGGGCCGGAGCCATCCGAATTTTCCGGTTCTGCCTGTTGGTTCGTTCTCAATTTGTCTAGGATGGCCCAGGCCGGAGCCATCCGAAATCTCCTTCTGCCTTTTCGTTCGTTTTCAGTTTGTCCAAGATGGCCCGCAGCCATCCGAATTCTCCTTCTGTCCTTTAGTTCGTTTTCATTTTGTCTAAGATGGCCGGGCCGGAGCCATCCGAATTCTCCCTTCTGCGCTTCTGCCTTTTCGTTCGTTTTCATTTTGTCAAAGATGGCCGGGCCGGAGCCATCCGAATTCTCCCTTCTGCCTGTTCGTTCGTTCTCAGTTTGTCTAAGATGGCCCGGGCCAGGGCCATCCGAATTCTCCTTCTGCCTGTTCGTTCGTTTTCAGTTGTCCAAGATGGCCCGGGGCCGGCGGCATCCGAATTCTCCTTGCCCTTTTCGTTTGTTGTCAGTTTGTTTGAGATGGCCCGGCCATCCGAATTCTCCTTCTGCCTTTTCGTTCGCTTTCAGTTTGTCTAAGATGGCCCCGGCCAGAGCCATCCGAATTCTCCCTTCTGCCTTTTCTGCCTTTTCGTTCGTTTTCAGGTTGTCTAAGATGGTCCGGAGCCATCCGAATTCTCCTTCAGCATTGTCGTTCGTTTTCAGGTCTGGGCCGAAGCCATCCGAATTCTCCTTCTGCCTTTTCGTTCGTTTTCAGTTTGTCGAAGATGGCCCGGGGCGGAGCCATCCGAGTCCTTCTGCCTTTTCGTTCGTCTGCAGTTTGTCGAAGATGGCCCGGTTTCGTGAAAGTGAACGAATCTGCGAACATGACTCTTTAAAGGATCAGGAGTTCTCCAAGGATACTATATACACTGCAGGAAACCTGACGTGTGTGGCTGTGGGAAGGTGCAAGAGCTGGCAGCGCGGGACCCCTGCTTTGGAGGAGCCGGTCGGGGACCCCAGCGACGCAACACGCACAGCATCCTTGTGTCAGTTTATGGACTTGAGGCGTAGAGTCTCGAATCAATCCAATACTTGCCTTCCGGAAGGGTGCAGCGAAGTGCGATAATCGTTGTGAATTGCAGAACTCCGTGAACCAATGGTCTCTTGAACGTGCATTGCGTTCTTGGGATAATGGAATGTTGCCCGCGTGTGCTGACTTCCCCGAAAGCCCCAAAGTATTGGGGGGGCCTAAGGGCCGGGGGGAATAACCCGAAGGAAGAAGAAGAAGAAGAGAGATTGAGAGTGAGAGGGAGAGCGAGAGCAAAGCAGAGAGAGAGAGAGAGAGTTCGGAAGAAGAGACTGAGAAAGGGACAGGGATATATACCCTTGAAAGGCAAAGACGCCCGCGGACCGTGGGTACGTGTTCGCGCGTGGAGGCGGTAACTGGACCGGTGCCTTCTCCTGCCCCGGGAGGGAGGGAGAGAGAGAGAGAGAGAGAGAGAGAGAGCGACCGAGACAGCGAGAGAGCGCAATGCCTCTTTCACATGATATGTATGCATATATGACATGCATTCGAAAAGATAGTTTCGCGATGTTCTGCGAGCCGCTGGCGGATGCCTACCCAAGGAAACTTCGACCTTTGGCACTTGGCCGCAGCCTCGGGGCTCAGGCGGCTCAGTCGTCGAACTCCGCTCTTTTTTCACTGCAGGTGCGTGGTCTGCTGAGAGCAAAGCTGCCGAAAACGTCCGCAGCTTCGCCGCTGAACCCAACATGGAGTAGCGGCCTTCGACGAGCTTCCCATGTGGGGCCGCTGAGGTCTAAAATGCCCTTGGCCTTGCTAGCTACAATGTCCGCCGTGTTGCTGGCATCGCGCGGGAGGCCAGCTCAGACATGCTGAGAGTGTCGCAAATATCAGACCGGCCTTGCCGGCTTGGCCAGGCATCAACGGTTCAAACGGTTTCGCTGGATGGTTGGGACTGTTGCAACGTTGGCATCGGCCTCCGGTGGCCGCCCCAGCCGAAACAGGAGCACCGCGGTCACATACTGAGTTCAGAACGCTGCATGCGGTTCTTGTAAGGGGGGTCAAATCAACAGACGGGGCTCCAGTTTTTGTTTCTACAAGCAGGTGGAGACAAAGTCCTGATTTCAACGGGGCCTTTGTCTCTACAGACTCTACCTGCTGCTAGAGACAAGAACTGGAGCCCCGTCTGTTGTTCTGACGCTCCGCCCCGACAACAACCACCCAGCCTACGCCGCATTTCTATCATGATGCTGTGTAAACCATGGCTTGCATTCACCGAAACTCCACAGGCACCCTATGCGGTCGCCGGAAGCATTCCCGATTGCTTCTAAATAACAGGTTGCGGGCTGCTGCTTGTGTCTGTACCAACAACAACAACAACAACCACCGTCACCAACCACCATCACCAACCAACACTACAACACTAGCAGCAGTTTGCAAATGAAAGCCGCGCGAGCGGGCTCCACGCATGGCGGGCATATACACTAGCAGCAACAACAACAACAAGAACAAGACCAAGACCAAGACCACGACCAACATCAACAGTGTAAGCTGCATATAAACAGATAAACACATGACATAAATTTTAAATGTTGCTCCCGCAAAACCTCGACAATGCACAAAGAAACATCGGCAGTTGTGGCGCTTTCGCCACGAAACGGCAAAGATCAACCCGGCGTCGTGTTTGGCATGCGAGAACTACAACCATGTGTTCTGCAGCATTCCACCACAAAAGCACTACAAATTCTGATGGCTGTTTTCAACCACTGAAATGTGCCTAAAACCATGCGACATGCATAAAGCGAGGGCAAACCACTGACAGAACTCGCACCCGTATGGATGTTTCTGGACGCTATCCTATAAGCAAATGATTTAATGAACTACTCTTCCTTGGAGTTGCACTGATTCCGAAACAGAGGCAACCCGCGTTCTGAATCGTTGCATGAGCTACGGATCCATGATCGATCGAAGGTTTCCGGTCTTTTGTCTTGATGCACCAACTGAGCTTCATGGACGATGAGCCTATCGCGGAACCTTTAGCACAATGAATCTCGGGCATCAGAATAAACCATAAGTAACAGTGAAAAGACCCAGAAGCCTCATTCTGATTGAGTCTGAGCTCATGTGTAGAGCTAAATATGATGTTCACTCGGGGAATCGGCTTCGCAGGCTGTGGCGATTCCTTGTGCTGTGAGCAGAAAACAAATCTCAAGCTGATGACAGGGCCCAACCACATGTCAATGACCACTGCATTTGCAAAATGTCTGAATCTCAGAAATCAAATGCACGGACTTTCTTAGCAAGGGTGTCTTCAACCAAGCCGGGCATTGTCATGAATGAAGGACGAGTCAAAGATAACCGAAGCATGGTACGTGTTGAGTGTTGAACAACAGAGTAAAGAGACGCCCAGCACCGGCCCACCACAAATCATGGTTGGCAAACCATAGAGGTAGCCCAAAGAATGCTACGGCCAACCCAGACACTATACAACCAGACGCTGTGCAGCCTGCGCGAGGTGTTGCGGCGATGTTCCTCCATGGCGTCCCAGCGCACTCCACAGAAATGTCTTGTCTTCTGGAGCTGCAGGACCGCTCCGTTGCGATGAGCTGGCGTCCAACCGCATCCTTGCTGTCAAGTCACTCAATGTCACGCCCAAAATCAGGACAGGTATACTGCAGCGCAGCACGGAAGACTGAATCGTGCGATGAAATCGGCCGTAGTTAGACTTAGAGGGTTTTCTAAGTCTAAGTTTCTGTCTGCCTCTATCTAACTCTTATAAGCTTGGCGCCATCGGGCTCTCGCGCCATATGCCGCCGCTCTACCCCTCGCCGGGGCCCTTTCCCACGCATCGCGCGCTGGCCGCTGTGAGCCAGGCCGGGTGCATGTGGAATCCATGGAGAAGCCGTGGAGAAGAGACAAGCGATACTATACCAAGCAAGAACGCTGAGAGCATCGCTGCAGATGTACTTAAAACAAGAGCACCAAGAGCTGTTTCAGGAGGCGGTTCGGCGGTGCTACTACGAGACCAGCAGTGACCGAGCACTCCACGCACGTCCCCTCTCCGAGGACATGCCTCCCTTTCGCGGGCTCCGGAGCGGGGCAGAGCAACCGCGGGGGGGGGGGGGGGGGGGGNNACTTGCATGTTTCCATGTCTGTGCTCAAGGTTCTAGCATAGCAGAGTATCCAGACTACAGCCGTCTGCCTGGAGAAAAGAGACGCTTGCCTGCTTGTGTTCCTGTACGCCTTGCGATCCCAGGAGGTTCGACTTGTGCTACTACGTGAGATTTCTCAGGTTCAAGACGTTGGAACGTTGGCCACCATGTTCCACTTCCTTCATCTTCCGGGACAGCAAGTGCAGCAGCATCTACGGATGCTGCCGGAGCCTGAAGCTCATGATGACACATGAAGATGAGCCCAATCACGATGACACATACCAGTTCTTTGCATGTGTGTTTAAATGATAGAATTTAATGGTGATTTCTTGAAATGCTCATGATGTTTCTTGTGGATGCAGTTGCGACTGGTACCACTTCTACAGACCCGGATCTTGAAGAGATCACACACAAGTGTTACGCAAATTGCTGATGGCTTGTAGCCTCTCCTTTGAGTATCACCAGCGGGGCATTGCAGTAGTCTTGCAGCTTGCGGAGCATGCAAGCAAACGTCGCTCTGTGCCAGCTCATGAGGTGCCAAAGGTCAAAGGTTAGGAGGTGCATTGATGCCTGTACAAAGCCCACCAAAATGGTGGCGGCCCTGGAGTGCGGTATGTCCGCCCTCGGCATCAACAAAATAGCGCTGTAACGTGCTTGCTGACATGAGACTTGTTGGCTGTTTTGCTCTGGGCATGTACATGTTAGGAGATCCCACAAATCGTTCGGAAAGCATGCTTTGCTTGTCGCGACAAACCATCCTTTGGAGGGGTGATCACGATTTTGGTCCCCTGAGAGATGCCATTTTAAAAGTATTTTACACGTGATATATTTTACTGGTGGGGATGCTCGTTTTGCCCAGATGCATTGCAGTCATGTCTTATGTCATGTACGACCGCCGCTGTGCTCGTGAGTGAGAAAAGTTTTCACTACCGGTATTCTGGTACCCGGCAGGAGTCGATGAACATTAAAGGCGGAATGTCTACTTCCTGGAAGCATGGGCAAACAGTCCGAGATGCATGCCTTCTTGCATCTTGAAGGCACAATACGTTTCTGCCAACAGCCCACGCCGCTGGACGCCCAAGCGCACAACGCTATGCCTCCTGAAGCAGTATGAGGACACGCTTGGCCAGCCCTGCAGGGACTGCCCACGGATCGACTGGAGTACTTTTCCAGCTCTGCATCCCATGCTCGCCACCGTTCTGGAGTGGGGCCATTTTCTTACAGATGATCAGTGGGCTACGCTAGAAGGAGTTCAAGCTCGGAGTCTCCGAGTGGTTGTTGCTACAGTGTTGGAATCTGGAAGAGCGAGAGCGATGAACCGTAACCCTGACGCACTTCAAGAAAAGGCAGAGCGAAGGAAGCAGAGACAGCAAGCGAACAAAGCACGTGGTCCGTTTGGAGCCGCACCGACTGAACCAAGCTCTCCCCCTCAAGAGGCAGGTTCTGGTGCTGGTTCTGCATGGTGCTACAGCTCATGGTTCGCAACGTCCTGCCGAACCCGCACATCCTCCAAGTGGAAGAGCTACCACTGGCAAAGGCTGTAAAGGAGGCAAGTCCTCCAAGGGTAAAGGATTTGGAGGCAAGTCCTCCAAGGGCAGTGGAAAACGCTGACTAGAGTCTGACTCCGAGTCGGACACGCCGGTCTTCGTACCTGCAACACGACCTCCTCCAGCTCGACCCGATCCTATCACTCGTCTTCAGCCTGTCGTCATCTTCGGTGGCACTCCCAACTCTCGAGCGGCAGAAGGACCCATCATCGCAGTTGGGACGATGTAGAGGTGGTCGACGAAGTGTTTTTCCTTTTCGGTTTGTAAAGGAATGCTTCTTAGATTCTTCCATGAGAAGGTATCCTTCTGTCAGCCCTTTATCCATTTCAGAAAGAAGATGCTCTTCCTTTGGAGAAGAACTTCTCCTGGACCATTTGCCCAAACAGCAATTGAAATACTTCTTTTACGCGAAGACACTCAAAAGAGTCGAATGGCTCTTATCGCCGCAATATGCCAATAGCTGGCATCAAGTGGAGCTACGGTCTACGCTTTATGTGCAGTATGCTTTCCATTCTGGAGAGGTAACTGAACATGTGGGCAAAATTCTTTTTCAGTTGAGTTTTGAACCGAAGATCCGTTTGTTTGTGTGCATGTTCTGCTTTTGTAACCAGCTGTCTCCAGGCAAGAGATTTGTACAGATGTATATTTATCAAGTCACTTTTGCTGCAGTTTATGACACTCCGCAGTTGCAACTCGCTTGGGCTAAACAGACAGAGTGATCGCCGACTTCACGGCCATGCAGTTTATTTTTTTTTAAATTTGTGCCTGGTGGAGTACCGAATGTTACACATTCCGGGCATTGTCAACTTCACGTATATACCACTTGATTGCATGTTTCCATGTCTGTGCTCAAGGTTCTAGCATAGCAGAGTATCCAGACTACAGCCGTCTGCCTGTAAAAGGGACACTTGCGTGCTTGTGTTCCTGCACGCCTTGCGAGGGGATGCACGCCCAAGTTACGTCTCAGGGGGGGATCCGATCCGCCTTAAAAGGAGATCCGCGGGGAGAATTACTTGAACGTCCATGCCATTGGCCAGCGAAACACCAAGCGCCTCAGACTTGCAAGATGAAGCCGTTTGTGTATAGGGGGCCCGCACATGCGCGCAGCAGAGCACTTGTTCAGAATTGTTTCAGCTGCTCAGGTATCTGCAGTGGACGCGGAGGTGGCCTGAAGCGGGAGGGAGCGGAGGGAGGAGAGAGCATCGAATTGAGTGTTATCTTCTCTTCCTTCGCTTCGCACTCGCAGTGTGACGCCCTTGACGAATCGTTTGGCCTGCCACCACACGCAGCAGGCGCTCGACAAGGAGAGAGGGCAGAGCTTTCAAGAGTGTGTAAAGACGCGCAGTTCCAACCGCTGGCTTTGGGGGACAACAAGATCAACACCGACCTCGCAGCATCTGGGCGCGGGGAAGAGCAGGGTCAGTCACAGAGCACTGTTTAAGCGGCGGCGGGACCGGGCGGCAGCCACCCTTTTCTTTTCTCGAGGCCTCCTTCAAGGCCGGCTGGCAGAAGAGCAAGGCCAGAGGCCCAGCCTGTGTGGCCTTGTGCCAACTCTGCAGCAGCATTTGTTCGTGGTGTGGAGTTCTTTGGCAAAGGGCGGGAGCCAGGCCGTGATGGACAGCAGGCGTCGCACGGCATGGGTTTCACCGGAAAGGGGGGGTGGCTCTCTGCGGTTGCGGTCTCTGCGTTTGGAATAGGACCGTCTACGAAGACACCTTCGTGGGCTGTGACACCGAGGCGGCGAAAGGGGAAAACGGCGGAGTGCAGTCTTATTTCGCTATAGTCTATAGTGTGCACCTACAGAATGCGCACTCGGCTCGGGCGGAGGCCCTGGCGGGCGCGCGGCAGCTCCTCAGCTGCACAAGCCGCCTCTCTTTGAGGGGCCGGCCCTGCCTCGCCTTTCTTCTCCCTTGGTGTGCCGACGCCTCTTATCCGCGGCGGAATAGAAGTCTCGCGTAATATTTCAACACCCTCACATCGGGGAAAGATCCAAGAGTCTCAGGAAGTGTTTACAACTGCTTCCACGCAGCAGCACTCCCGCAGCTTTTGTCACGCACGACCTTTCGAGTGTCTCGGGGGACTCGTGCCCAAGGAGAAGGACAGCGAAGCGCCCGGCTAAAACCCTCAAGAGCGCACGCCAGTCCATGCTACTGTACCATGTGAAAAAGCTAGACTGCTAGATGCTGGACGAACTCACTGGAGAGAGGCAAAGTCCAGATCATGCGGTCTGAGTGGTCTGCGTGAGCTCCACGAAGCGGAAGATCGGAGAACACAAGCAGCTGTCAGCACTGAGGCCAAATCGAAAGCCGCCCCAGAAGCTGACCAGCACCGTCTGCCCACCTGGCGAGCTTCTGGAGACCAAGTCCCACGTGCCTTGGCCATGCAAATGGCGATACGACTGGACGACGCATAAAGAGTCTCAGTTAAAGCCTGTCTGAGGAGCAGCGGCATTTTCAGGCGCCCCGCTTGGATCTTCTCAAAGCCGAGCGGGTGCCGCCCCCCAGGCCCGGGAGGGCCTTCTTTTAATTTCGCTTTGCAGAGTCTGCTGAAGTCGAGGCCTCTCTTGGCAAGAGCCCCAGCGTCTCAAGGGACTCAGGGGCTCCCGATCGCCCCTCCCGGGCCCCTCCCGCTCTCGAGGAGATGGGGGGAGCACCACGCGACCCGCCGAAGAGGAGCACGGAACATCAGCACCTCGCACGACTCGCATCTCTCCCTTGGAGCTCTGTTGACTGTTCGGAGAGCGAGAGAGAGGAGCGCCTACGTGCGTGAGCACATCCTCTTGCGGAGCGCCGGGAGCCCACAATTTTCTTTAAAATTAACTGAGACAGAGAGGATCTGCGACACAGAGCCGGCCGGCGGAATAGCTTGAGAAGATGAGGCGTTTTGGGGTTCAAGAGTGCACTGACAGGAGGGGGTGCACTAGTGCTTTCTCTCTGTCTGTGTGGAAGAAGAGCGAGAGAGAGAGAGAGAGAGAGAGCGTTATTTTACATACAGAGACATGTTTTTAGTCGGAGACTCGGGGCGGAGAGCCTGCTTCGCTCGGGGGCGGGGCCTTTTTTTTTCCCCCTCTCCCTCTCAGGTCTCCAGCCCAGAAGTCTTCGCCACCCGTGCCGAGCGCCCGCAGGCAGGACACGAGATTGTCGTGCACATAGCACCCACGCGGGCGCACGCGTGCCCCGTGTATATATTGGAGCAGTGTTGCTCTATCTCCGCTATACTAGATGCGGCGAATGATATATCTGCTTCGATGAGAGCTGGAGAGGCCCAGCTGGTGAACCTGGAGGTGCTGGAGCTGCGGTTGGGGGGCCCGGCTCCGGCTGAGAGAGAGGAGAGAAGGCCGCAGCGCCTCTCTCTCTCTCTCGTGTTAGAGTTAGAGAGAGCCCTCCGCCGGCACCTCTCCGAGCCGAGGCGCAACCCGTACATGAGCCCCGGCCAGTGAGCGGAGATTTGGGGCAGCGCACGCTTGCAAGGTTTCACAGCGCTCGAAGTGAGCGAGAGGTAAATAGCAAGCCGCCGGCAAACCCACAATTTCGCAGTGTCCGGCAGCTGCGGCGGCACAGCGGCGGCTGACCGGCGGCACAGGGCTGCACTTTGCAACAAAGCACAGCTCGAAAAGGCCGCCCTCTCGGAGTCGTCTCACGTAAGACAAAAAGACGGAGCGGCCTGGGCTCGTTTCGCAGCCTTAGCAATGCAGATGCAGAAAGCAAGGAGAGGCAGCCTTTCCGGTGTTCTGAGGCCAGCGTCTATGCAGCTCTGCCGGCCAAACTGCCTCGTAGAACTTCACAGGCTTCAAACAGTCGCTTGCGGGCTTTGCGGGACCAGGTGGCCTGGGTGGACCTGGCCTTCCCGAGGTCGCAGGTGCTCGGGGAGGTGCTAGAAGCCTGAAACTAGCGGTGTATTGCTGGTTTGTGTTGACTGGTGTAATGACAGATCAAGCGCGTGTTTGTCTATCTATCTTTCTGTCTTGTTTATTGTTTTATAGTTCTGTCTATCCGTGTCCCTCTCTCTCTCACACTATCTGTCTGTCTGTCTGTCTGTCTGTCTATCTATCCATCTATCTATGTATCTATCGATTTATCTATCTATCGATCTATCTATGTATCTCTCTCTCTCGCTCTCTTTGCCTCTCTGTCTCTTCTCTTTCTCTTTCTCTCAACCTCTCTATAACTCACGTATCTATCTATCTATCTATATAGCTGTCTTTCTATCTATCCATCTATCGATCTCTTTATCGCCCTGTCTGTCTGTCTGTCTGTCTGTCTGTCTATCTCTCTCTCTCTCTCTATCTAACTATCTATCGGTCTGTCTGTGTGTTTGCCTATCTATCTTTCTATCTATCGATCTATCTATTGTGTGTTTGGTTGTCTATCTATCTCTCTATCTATCTGTCTGTCTATCTATCTAACTCTGTCTGTCTGTCTGTCTGTCTGTCTGCCTATCTCTCTCTGTCTGATTATCTAACTATCTATCTCTCTGTCTGTCTGTCTATCCGTTTGTCTACCTATCTATGTATCTATCTGCCCATCTATCTGTCTGTCTGTCTGTCTGTCTATCTCTCTCTATCTGATTATCTAACTATCTATCTCTCTATCTGTCTGTCTATCCGTTTGTCTACCTATCTATGTATCTATCTACCCATCTATCTGTCTGTCTGTCTGTCTGTCTGTCTACCCATCTAACTAACTAACTATCTATCTATCTATCTATCTCAATCTCAATTGCAATTGCAATTGCAATTGCAATAGCAATAGCAATAGCAATAGCAATAGCACTAGCACTAGCACTAGCACTAGTACTAGTACTAGTACTAGTACCAGTACCAGTACGAGTACTAGTACTAGTACTAGTACTAGTACTAGTACTAGTAGTAGTAGTAGTAGTAGTAGTAGTCGTAGTAGTCGTAGTAGTAGTAGTAGTAGTAGTAGTAGGTAGTTAGTAGTAGGTAGTTAGTAGTAGGTAGTTAGTAGTAGGTAGTTAGTAGTAGGTAGTTAGTAGGTAGTTAGTAG
>CAJNJA010010202.1:0-14340 GCA_905231915.1 Symbiodinium necroappetens
TCCGTCCCTCCGTCCGTCCCTCCGTCCCGCTCCCGCTCTCCCTCTCTCTCTCTCTCTTTCTCTCTCTCTCTCTCTCTCTCTCTCGTTCTCGTGTACTTAACACGTAGTCATAGAGTTTATGCTCTGGTTGCTCTGTGAGCTTCTGCCATGCCATGTTATGTTACGGGCGTGTGGAAACACGTACGCCTATCCGTGCAGGAATTTAGACATGTATCTAGGTATCTAGGTGTGTATGTATGCATGCATGCATGCATGCATGCATGCCTTGATATGTGTATGCAGACGTGGTTATCTATCGATCGGTCTATCGATCCATCTATCGATCTATCTATCGATCTATCTATCGATCTATCTATCGATCTATCTATCGATCTATCTGTCGATCTATCGATCTATCTATTCTATCTGATCTATCTACCTATCTGTCTGTCTGTCTGTCAGTCTGTCTGACAGTCCATATCAATATGTCACGCATGTATGTGTGCCCTTACATAGAGAGGACTGTGACAGAACAAGGTGACTCTAAGCAACATGCAACCTGTTATGTCGGTGTGTACATAACTATGCTTGCACGTATGCATGTATGTATTCCCTACACAGATAGATGCCATAGAAGTGCCTGTGCCATGTCGCTTGTAATTCTACAATCGTCAAATTGGAGCCGTGCGATGCCCGGAGATCCTCAAGGAATTTCGCGAAAGTGGCCGGATCTGAGGTGGTGTCGGGGTGAATCTGCCCATTTTGACAGAGATTGCGGGGAGCTTTTTCAACACACAACCACCCAGCAGTCTCATTCTCTCTGTCCACAAGGTGCGTCCCGAAGGGAGGTCCACGATCCTTGCCTGGGAATCTGCTCTGGAGAGCACATTCGCGGCAATCCTCGGCAATGCTATGGCAGCTTGCTGAAAAGCCTAGATTTTTTTTACATGGTCGTGGCATGATGCTTTCGAGGTTGGCTTCTTGGCCCAGAATGTGTTTGGATACAAGTGCTGCCCTTACTTCCTCTATTGCAATCTGGCGGTCTACTGCTGGTTTGTATGGCGCTGATCACCTACAGTTACAGTGGCACGGCGCCATTGTCCCATCGTTTGGGGCGACGAGGCTTGATGAGGACCACAAGGAGGCCGTTTCCGATCCGGAGAGTCGTCGCGCACTGGGCAAGGCGGAACTATGCCCAGGCATCTCTGTTGCTCAGAAGCTTCGCTGTCATTGGGCCAGGCCTTGACTCTTACCTGCTTCACTCCCTGGATGATTTGCTGGCAGACGGCCTTAGCTTCGATGCAAGAGCGCTTCAGAGCTGTATGGCATGGTCCGCATGGCTCGGCTGGATCGGCTTAGGTGTGCATACAGCTTGCTCCACTGGAGCTATCCCAAGGACTTGAAGCGCGTAAGGCAGGGCAGGGGGAAACGACAGAAATAGTTGGCAGACTGCCGATCGCCAGGGACGAGAAGATGAAAGACAAGAAGGAAGCACGCATGAAGAAGCAACAGGAACGAGAGGAGGCACCTAGGAACGGGGGTTCTGCCAAGTGTGTTCTACTGCGGCGCAACCCCTTCACATCGAATGTTGTCGTATCCCAAATCCTCGAGGGCGTTGGCCGCCGAAATACCGAGACCCGACCCATGAGTTGTCTTTACAGATGCTTTTTGGACTGGAGCTCCACCTTTTCAAACCCCGTACTTGGGAGTCCATTTCCTTGCAAAGGCTCGTGGCCTCGATGCCTGAACCAACCATAAGTTGGGGGTCTCTGAAGAATCGGCTCAAGTGACCTGGTGAGGCGAAGCGGGCGGCCCGAGAGGCGAGCAAAGCACAGGCACTCAAGTTTGTACCCCCTGATGCAGTATCAGCCCTGGCCGTAGATCTCGCCAGGACGGCGCTGCAGAAGCCCTTGAGCAGACGGCCGGCACCCTCATCTATCTAGCCGTCGCGCCATACCGGAAAGGGATCCGAAAAAGCGCTGGTCAGGTGGATGCAAGTGTGGACAAATCCATTGAGCAGACGGCCGGCACTGTGATATCTGTGTGAAGATCTGCTGCAATTGCCATCTCCTCGCGCCAAGCGAGACGCTTAGCTACTTTTTGGGAAGCTGTTTTAGAGGCCAGGCGACTGCAGATTCGCTGCACGAAGAGTAGAGGCTTGCACAAACCTAACTCTCAAACTCACCGGTAAGATTTGCGAGACAGCGAATCCAGCAGTGGCGAGCCGGGCAGTGCATGATCGAATTCACTGCCCAACAGGCGGTTCTACGCACCCGGATTTGGGCTGGAGGCTAGACAATGGCCGATGGCAATCTCTCCGGCACAGGGCAGCATCCTCGCACAGCGAAGCTTGTGAGGAGTTGACACGTAAATTGCTCACACCTTGACATCGGTGTCTGCTGGCACAGCAGGCGCACGAGACGTGATACCGATGCAAGGGTTGACAGGACTCCTCACAGCGAGAGAGACAAAAGATGTAATCCGAGATCTGTGTTTTCGTGCTGAACTCATCACGTCACTTGCATATCGGTGGTTCGACTTTCTTGACTTCGGGTGTAGCACGCGCATGACAGCACCCGCAGAAGATTAAGGTGCGAGAGTTGCATGTCCGAGCCAAAACCGAAGTTTCAGTGGTGCGGGCCGAGTTGTTGAAGGATCTTTCTACCTCTCGTTGGGATGTCAAGCTACATTCAAGATTTAGGCCTAAGTTTTAGAACCTCTCGGAGTGGAAACGAAGCGCGGCCGCGGCAGAAGTTACCGAAGGGCACTTGCAGTTTCCCTTCGGGGGCATCACTGCCGAGCAAAGCTCCCCCAAGCAATCCACGGATGTCTTAGCTCACTCGTCCAGCAATGGTCCGTCCGTCTTTCAAGAATACCTCAACTGGCATCGCCCCAGCAGCAGCCGCTCGCGCCTCAGTTGGTCGACAACCGCCTCCACCCTCATCCACGAATGCATGCATATATTGCCCCGCTCAACGATTTCTGCACGGTCCGGTTGTAGCAGGGTTGTGCACGAGTGCAAGGGGAGTCAAACACACAGAGAGCGACACACGTACACACACGGAGAACCCCCACCACTAATCACACGCGCCTCCATCCACCCATGCAACCACTCATCATCGCCCCAAGGCCCGCCTGATAAGTTCTGCAGTGGAGCGTCATGCGAGCTTCAAGCACTTGCAATCGAAGCACCAGCATCTAGGTGCAAGCTTTGCCCGCGAAAGACCGTCAGCTTTTCCTGCGCAGCACCAGCCCTGACCTCAGCTTCTGCCAAATGCGGTGCACCCATGGCAAGACTTCGATGACGTTGGCGTTTCGATGACGTCTACTGTAGCGTGCATACCCTTTCTGCGATTGCATGCAAGTCTTTGGGCGTGCCTGGTCAGGTTTGGCCTTGATACACATCACACATCTGCATACAACATGGCGATAGAAACTAATGCGACGCTTGAGTATCTTGTGGCAGAACGATTTATTTCAATCGAGACCTGACGTACCTTTCAGCACCCTTGGTCCTCGTCTGCCTTCAGCCCCTGCAGAACGCTCACAAGCAGGAGTTAGCTCGACAAAAAGCGGGGGACCACGTGTGCAGGTTGCTGTGTCGGTGGGCTAGAGTGGAACGGAACCGGTTGCAGAGGCGGAAGTTAAACACGAAACCGTCGCACTTGACGCAAGAGTCGGTAACACCTGTACAGTATAACGAGGATCAGCCTATGTCGTCGCCGGCCCTGCCCCCTAGAGCTGAACTTTTTTGACATGCTGGAGAGCAAGAGGCAAGAGGACGAGGAGTGCCATGCATGTTGAGGCAAAGTTTTGCCTAGCTCAGCTATGCAGCCCACAAAGCCTGTGCTCAGTCAGCAGAAGTTCCACACCACCTCCTGCCACCCAGCATGTTAGCTTTAATTCATGACGATGCTTCAGATGCCAAAACAGCCAACCAGGACGAAGAAGCGAGCTTTCTGAACATGTCCTGGCTTGTCGGAACGAGCCGAGCAGTTTTTGATTGGGGTTTGTCCCACATCCGTCCTTCCGTGCCTGCACACTTCTTGGCGACAATAGAGGGTGGCCGGCAACTGCAAGCTCCTGAACTGAGAACGCAGACGATCCTGAGATCTCACCGAGCTACACCCAAACAACCCTCCCAGGTCAGGAGTCTTTCGCTGGCCTCCGGCATCCAGTGCCACGCAGTTGCTTGAAGTACAGTTGGCGGCCAAGGGGTTCAGAGGTTGACAGAGACAGCTCAGCTTTCTGAGAGCTCTGAGGCAGCCAGGGTCTCGGCCAGATTCTTCATCTCGGCGAAAAGCGTGCTCTATCGCGAGATAGGCAGTCATCCAAGGAGCCTCTCTGCAATTTCCACGGTGGCAGGTACCATACATGCAGGAGTTCCGCTGAAAGTTGCCGACCTGTGCCTTCCTTGCATTTGGAAGGGAGTTGCATGGCGGCATAGCATAGGTTCGTGCATTTACCATATTCGATTCTTGGAGAAGATTCACCTGGGTCTTCGCACCTGATGCCGATTGCACTTGTCACTTGTTGCCTTTGGTGATGAGGGCTCAGCGAAGGATGTGCGAGTACACCTCCAACTTCCGCGAAATGCCCCTGCTTGGTGCCGGTGTCCAGCCCAGAACTGCTGCCCTTCGCAGTCAATTACTGCTACGTCCAGCCTCTCTGCATGTTCCAAGAGGCATTGACCGTCAGTTGGCCGAGTCTTTCCGCGAAGCGAACAGGCCATTTACACCTTGCGCTTCACATGGGCAACAGTTGCAGCAGTTTTGCCCTTCTTCCGGCGTTCTCACATGTGCTCACGGCATCACTAGGTCCTCGCAGCGGCTTGCAGCCATTCCAGGTGCCAAGAGCTCCTACACGGAGGCCGATGACCTGCAGCCTCTTCTTACATGTTGTGACACAGGTGAATTTCGTTGCATGAAGCACTCCTGGAATATGGCAGAGGCCTTTGGGCCGTTCACCCGTCATGAGCAGCGCCATGCGTCAGAGACCCGATTCTCGTGCAAGAGTTTATTATGTCTAACCGGTACATGGCAGCTGACAGCGTTTTTCAGTGGTGGGCGTTTGCAGTCTTGATGCGCTAGGCGCCAGCCGCCATGCACACCTGCAGCGGACAGGAGGACCTACCCCTGCCGACGCTTGCACTAGTCCTTTTGGTTACTGTCCTGTTCAGGGCGGAGGACTCTGTCGGCTTTGGTTCTACAAGGAGCTCAGAGACGAGGCTCCGCAGTTTCATGGACCTGTTAATGCGGAGCCAAATTTAATTTCCTGACCCGTGCCAGTTCGCTAGCACACAGCAGTCACGGGAAGCTTCCGCTGGACTTGCTCGAGACCACATCGCGCCCAGTGATAAAGGACGGGTGCACTCACGTCGGTGAACATGGTGCGACACCGTTGTACTATTGGCACTTTAATAATAAACCTAGAAGGCAGGCATAGCAGACCTCTCCTTTGCCATCTTCCAGGATCATTTGGGAGCTTCAGCGCAGGGCACGAAGTCGGCATTCAGGAGCCGAGAGTGATGTATGCACCATGGCAGCCATGGCACACCATGGGTGCCGAGCTAGGACTACATACCAGTCCCACTTCAAGCCTCAAACTGCGCCTGCAAGCTATTGCCGACCGCTGCGCACATCGCAGGCCGGGCATACTGGTTCTGAACACTGTGTAAGACCACTGGCAGATGACGACTATCTTCTTTTGCTTTGATGTCAGCTTTGCGAGAGAAGGTCAAGTTCTCCTGGGAAGAGAAGGGTGGCCCAGGGAGCATCTCAGAAATGTGAAGCTGCACGAGGTTCGACCCAGTCAAACTGGGCGATCCTCCGTGACCAGATAGCAGTTGAAGCAGACCGCATTATGCTGCCGAAGACAACATACGCCACCCACTGCCACTACACCCCTCCCATCCTATCTAACATATATGCTGCTGGTGTCCATCAAACAGACTCTCAGCTTACTCGTGCTGAAGGCAACGTGAGTAAGCCTCCGCCAAGCGGAAACGTAGGCAGTCGGTGACTGATAGAACAGCTGCACGAATTCGTGCCAAAGTGGGGCGGGCGGCGGGCGTAGGCGTAGGGAAAGGTGCAGAACCGCACATCTGTGTTTCGCTGCGTTCGAACTCCGTGTCTCTGGTTGCAGCCTTTGGCAGAAGCTTTGAAGGCCCATGCTTGCATGGGAATGTGTGAGACACATGCAAGCGAGGCAGGCATAAGTAAAGAAAGTGGTGATACAACGGTCAAGCCGTAGATTCAACGAACATGATGCTACCTCTGCACAAGCAAGTAGCAGACATTTGACATGGTGCTGCACGACTGTTTGCCGAGCATGGCTACGCGAACTCTGGTCGTGGCTGTTTGCTTGGCACCATGGCCGCAGATCCCCAGCAGTGTAGGAAGGACCGTCCACTTTGAAAGAGGCTCTCGAAACTTGATGTCAGGTTTCGGCTGCTTCTGACCGCACTGATGATAGATGGGCGGGCTTCTCTCAACCCGGATGGCAGCACGGAGCTCGGCCCGGTGAGCAGAACAGAGACATGGCCCACATGGCTCCTTCCTTTCCTTTTCTTTTTTTGCAAGAGTGTCTGGGCGTAAGTTGCAAGCTCACACGTATTATGACAGACCCGAACAATTGTGGACAGAATATGCCACGCACTAGGCATCATCGTGCTCCTGGCATTGCGGCAGCGAAACCTCGACTTGCTGGAGAACAGAGCGAAAGCCGTTTCTGACCCGGGAAACCGGGAATACGGTCGATACCTGGAGCGGGATGAAATCTATGGCATAGCTGGACCTTGGAAATATGATGTGGACCTTGTTAAGAACTTCTTCGGCACAGTGCCAGACAGCTCTCTGCATTTCTCCTATGGTGGAGACTTTGCGCGGTTCACGTGCACAATAGCCTGTATTGAACAGGTATTCAACACCAGCCTGAGAATACAGACCGGCAGGGTGGCACCCGGTACTACACCCATCCGAGCGTCTGAGCCAATCCGCTTGCCACTAGATTTGCAGCATGCCCTGGAAGGCACATCGCTCAATGCGCCCCTGTTTATGCCACCGCATCCCGCACAGCCCAAGGAGACTGCCTTCAAGTACCCGCAGTCAGGCCGAACAGCACCGAGGGTGCGCCCCTTTTTGATCTCTGGTGACCAGTTCGTTGGCATACATTTCGTGGTGTACTGCAAAGATCAGTTTGTTAACCAGGACAGCATTGAGGATGGGATCTGCAACAGCAGCCCGCATTCAGTTCTAATCACTGCCTTCGACATCATTGTGCTGCAACTGCAAACCAACACGCAAAAGGTGGTGCGACTCCCTGCAGTTCCCGATGTCATTGGCCAGAAGGTCGGAACTACAGAGAATGGACGGCATTGTGTGGAGTTCAACGCTACTCTCGGAAGCGTGGCCAACTATGCGAGTACCACAGTAAGGATTCGCTCTTTGTTCAGTGATGGGTCGGTGTCGGATTTCAGTAAGGCGGACGAGGTCTTTCCGGTCTGGCCCATGGCCTACACGACACCTGCCCTGCTGTCCCGGAACTATGGGATTCCCATGCACGAACCTGTTCGACATCCACGAAACACGATTTCCGTTGCCGAGTTCCTCGGACAATACTACAACCCAGAAGACCTGGAATCCTTCTTCAAGCTAATGGGTGTGCGTGGTTGGAGCACGAAGGAAAAGCTCCGTCTCATAGGTGAAAACTTACCCATGGCCGGTTCTGTTCTGGGGGGAGAGGCGCAGCTTGATATTCAGTACATAACTGCCTTGGCTTCGAATGTGTCAGCATTCTTCTGGAGCGTTCCATCTATCGAGCTCGCCACAAGACAGGAGCCGTTTCTGGATTGGCTCATGCAGCTGGAGGACACTAGCGATGACCATATCCCCCTAGTTCACTCTGTGTCATACAGTGACGATGCGCTGACTATGCCCGCCTGGTTCAAGCAGCGTATCAACGCAGAGTTCATGAAGCTGGCCTTACGGGGCATCACGATTCTTGTGGCCAGCGGTGATGACGGTGTCAGTGGGAGCTTCGTGGCCAAATACGGCAAGAAGTACTGTGGCAGGAACCGTGAAGAATTCCCCTCATCATCTCCGTGGGTTACTTCGGTTGGTGGCACACAGCTTGCGCAAGAAAACGTCCCGGTCTGTAGCTATACGTCACCTAAGGTGATGGTGCAATGCCCCGAGGATGGCGAGGTGGTCTGCACATCGGACAAGGGTGGAGGCATTACATCTGGAGGGGGCTTCTCTTCGGATTTCCCGCGTCCCTGGTATCAGCACGGAGCTGTGGAGCACTACCTCCAGCAGCAGGATGTCCCACCTCCAGACCAAGACGTCTTGATTTTCAACCGCTCTGGCCGTGCTTATCCAGATTTGGCGGCTATCTCCAGCAACTACTTAGTCCTTATGGGCGACGACCTGCAGCCAACTTCCGGCACTTCAGCCTCGACTCCACTCATTGCTGCCATGGTCGCGCGCTGGAACGAAGACCGTCTCAGCAACAGGCTGCCTCCTTTGGGATTTCTCAATCCGCTTATCTACCAGATCTTCTCCAAGCATCCAAGCGCTTTCAATGACGTGCAGATTGGTGACAATCGCTGCTCAAGATCTGTCTGCTGCGACGTGGGCTTCAGCGCCGTGCGAGGCTGGGAGGTTTCTGGGGCCGTACATCACTAGACATATGTAGAGTAGAGATTGGACCGACGCCATAGGGACCCTAGTCGCCAGGCATGGCCAGGCATTTCCACACATACGTTTGTGGATGACGGCTGCGCGAAGCGGCGGGTAACAGTACCAGTACTGTAGCTTCTGAACAGTATGCAGCGGCGCAAGCTGGGTTTTGGTTCTCGAAGAGAAATGCAGCTAACATGGCATCATTGATGCCTCGCTGAGCTTGCTTAGGCCATGACATGAATTTACTGTAGGTGTTGGTCGGAGGTTGGGACGCCGTCAGCGGAGTGGGCTCGCCACGCTTCGAAGCCATTGCAACGATCCTCCGGGAGGCAGGGCTCTTTTCTCCGAGCACGCGCCTCGGCCCGAAGTGACTGTGCAGGAGGCGCTTCTGGCCTTCGGCGGCAGGTTCGCTCGAATGGACATGGCTCCGATCGACATGTCCGTGGGCCTGGGCTCCCCTTCCGCAGGGAGTTCAGACTTCGGGTTAGTCTACGCTTCGACGAGTGCAATGGGTGACGGTGCCAGGTCCAGACGTGACCTCAATCGGCTTGATCCCTTTGCTGGCTTTGCAGTCTCTGCTGACTGGATTCGCCGAAGCCACAGCAACATTAAGGGATGTGTCTGAGTGGGCCAAACCACCAAAAATAAGTCTTCCGTGCTGAGGCCACGTTGGCAGCTGTGTGGGCGTGCGACCGTTCGGGAAGGACAAACTTTGGCAGCACGAATGCAAGACGCCCACTGCTGAAGCTCGTCTGCAGAGGTCTCTTTGCATGGTCTCTCGCCCTTCTGATGCAAACTCCCCAGGGGGTTCCTAGCGGGGCCCGAAGCAGAGCTAAGGAGTGCATGATCCTGAGCGCTGCGTAGCGCTGCGTGCTGCGTCGCACAAACAGCTGAGCCCTGGTACCTTCCAGGCTTCCAGTCCCAGAGCTCTACAGCCAAATTTTGAACTCTCATTGCAGGCGAAGGAGGAAATCTTACAAAACAACCCACTCTTGGGCAGGTAGTGTTCATTTCTTGATCCGCGAGCCTTGAGGAAGTTGCATTTGAAGTGACTGCAAGGTCAGCGCATCTTTCGCGTGCCCCTAAACCTTTTGAACGTAGCAACGGGCGTTTACATTCGACGGAGCAGTGTGCTGTAAACAGCCCGGATTAAAGTATGTGCGGTATAATCTGGCCGGCCGGCTATCCTCTTGACCGCTTCTATCAGAAGCATGTGGAGACGTGCCAAAGTGCAAGCACGTCGAAGAGAAGGTGCACCGACCTTCGCAAAGTGTCGTGAAGTTTGCGCCAGAGACATCATGAGTCAGGTTGCAGGCCTTAACTGGCATGGCTCGACGCTGTCATGGCACTGGACTGCTCGAGCTCATTTGATTCGTCCGATTGACTGGCTTCCTCATTTGCACGAGCCGACCAATCCCATGCAGCCTTGCAATCAATTCCCCCCCCGCACGTATCCAGTAGGCAGATAGCACGGCCTTAGAGAAGCGACTTGGCCGGGAAGCTTTCTCGTGCACTTCCAGGCAGGCCTGCACTCAGCTTGATCTGCCGAGAGTGCGCACTAGGTGCTCCACATGCATAGCACATGATGGCACTTGGCGGAACACATGCCTGTGCCCGCAGCTCTTCGAAAAGGGCCAGGTTCTCGATGCTTCCTAGAACCAGTGCGCCATGGCAAGCGTGGCGATTCAGAACCATGAGACACCCCTGGACCTGGTGTCCAGGAACTTGAAGAGCGAGAGGGCAGACTCGAGATGTGGAGCGCTACGCGAGCTTGGCAGAATGAGCAAGCGGATGTCGAAAAGAGACATTGAGCAATCCTTGGTTCCCATGCTGAGTGACTCCGATTCCTCCGTCCAAGAGCATGCCCTAGTGGCCTTGAGTCAGTTGCATGGCAGAGCGGTTGACTATGCACCTCTTGTGGCCACGAAGCTTGAGCAGAGTCGCGCCAAGGAGGTCAAGAGGGCCGCCTTGTTAGCGCTGGGCTCGATGGGACCACTTGCAGCCTCTCACGCCCAGTCAGTCCAACCCTTCTTGGGCAATCAAGACCTTGACCTTGTTGTCGATGCCTGTTCTGCACTCGGAAAAATGCGGGCTGCCAACTTTGCAGATGCTGTCAGCTCGAAGCTTTCGAGCTCTGACACAGACGTAGTCTTTGCCGCTTGCATGAGCTTAGCAGAGATGGATTCCCACCTACAAGATGTCGGCAAGCTGCTGAAGCACTCCGACGCTCGTGTTCGATCCGCTGCTGTCAATGCAGTGAAGAGCATGACTGGGGCCGAGAGCTTCTCCGCTGAGATTGTGCCGCTCCTGTCGGACTCAGACAGCTACGTCCGGCTGGGAGCTGCCGATTATGCTTGTAGACTTGGCGGCAAGGTGGCAGACCTAGCAGGGCCGGCTGGCAAGCTTCTCTCGGATCCCAGCCCTGGAGTGGTAGCGGCCGCTGCAGCTGCTCTGGGCGGCATCGGAGAAAGCGCAGCATCTCAGATCCCGGCCTTAGAGCAAGCACTCCGCAATGATGGCGAGGACTCTTCGACATTGCCCTTGACCGTGGCGGGTGTGTCGCCTAAGTTGGTTGCTTTGCTTCGCAAGCCAGCTTGTGCTGCAGCTGCAGCTCTCGCCAACATGGGCAGTGCTGGCGCCACTTCTGCAGCAAGACTAGTCGAGTGCCTGAATGCCAAAGACTGGGAAGTACGAGTGGCAGCCTTGCACGCGCTGAGCAGAATGCCGGCGGCAAGCGCACGATACGAGTACCACATTTCAGATATGCTTCGGGATGAGGCACCACCAGTAGCAGCTGCTGCCTGTCTGGCTGTTGGCGAGATCGCCGCTGCGACAGGAGAGGCCAACAACTCGACTGCTAGGGCGGTGTCGGAGCTCATGGAGCATCCCCACCCCACTGTGCGAGCTCGAGCAGTCCAAGGGCTTGGCATGATGGGAGATGAGGCCCACGCCCACGTGGAGACCTTTGTGGCTTTGTTCGGGGACCGGGCCTGGAATGTGCAGGCTGAAGCCATTCGTGCTGTGGCCAAGTGTGGTGAGATCGGACAAATGTTTGCTCCAGATGTTTGCCGCATGACCTACCAGGGAAGTTCTGCAGCTGTGCAGGTGGCAGCTTGCGAAGCACTTGCGCGGATGGGACATCGTGGTGCCTGTTTCAAGGAGGAGGTGCAAGCCCTGGAGGACGACATGTCTGAAGAAGTTCGAGAAGCAGCCAGGAAGGCTCTTAAATTCTTCGAGCACAGTGAAAAATCTGCCTTGGCAGACGGAGCTCGTCCGGCTCTTACCGAAGAGCCCGAGCCAGACGAGTGAGAAGCGGGTTCACACACTGGTCACGTAGGAGTTTGCTAGTTGCTCTTCTTGCTCTTCCAGTATACGGAGAAGCTGCAGGACGTGAAAGGGAGGTGTGCTGGAAAAGTGCGCAGCAGCAAAAGGACTGCATTGGTAGCGACTCTGCTTGCAGAGGGTCTTCAATGGAATTGCTCGATGCACTAGCCAAATGTTGTTGTTGCTGGCTTCTTGGCAAAGGTCTGTGAGTATGTTATGTCCATCAACACACCGATTTTGCCTTGCTCCTTGTCTCAGGCCATCCTCGAGAGTCAAGAACAATGTTCGCTCGTCGTGAGCTTGATTTTGAACTTTATTGCCGACGTCCTGCCTGGAAGGTGACGCCTTCCTACTTGCCGTGGCAGTAGTTCCATTCACTCTGTGCTTGCATACCGCTGCCACATATCCCTCTGCAGAGTTGGCCTAAGACATCGACGCACCTCCAATATTCTCCAAGCGGAGAAAGATCCCCAAAAAGGAGTCCATGCATTCTGTGCAGCGTTCCTAACTGCCCGTTCTCGCTTGTCTGCAGTTTCTCCCTCTGCCTGAATGACTTCGCGCAGTTCAGGCTCGGATTGCCCAAGCCCCTATGGCCGTGCTAAAAGCGCTCTAGCGGGGGTGCCAAAGTGCAATGCTCCGCTTGTTTGTCGTGGCTTTGGCGATATGCTTTGGTACCGATCTGGAAGAGCTGGGAGTGGACGACGAGTGCGGCACCACTGGGAGCTGCAGTCTGACAGCACTGCAGCTACGCTCCCGGAAGCTTCGAGATGAGCTTTACCAAGACGTCGAGGTCTCTGGCAACAGGTCTGAGAGCAAGGTCACCTTTATCTTTACCTTTGGGGCTGTGGCTACCAGCAAGGAGCCTCTGGAGGATCTTTCGCAGCCGTCGCGCAGCTTTACAGGGCTTCGGTGCTACACGGAGGCGATTGACAATTCTTTCTTCCCACGGCGCACAGATGCAGGCTCAGACTTGAACTTGCTCATGCACCCGAAGGCAGGCTCTCGTCTTTTGGGCCCCTGCTCCTGATACGACCGCCCCCAAAAAGTCCATGAGATCTCACGAGTCAGGTGGCAACACTGGCCCTGCACTTGGGCAAAGACTCCGAGTCGCTTTGGCGGCCCTTGGTTTGCTTTTGCCCTAGCCTCCCACTAGCCAGTGTATGTACGACACTGGGGTCGCTCTAGCCCTGTTGAGGAACTTAGAAGCTTTTCATCTTCAGGGTGTTTTTGCGGTTTCAGCACAGAGCCGCGGCTCTAACCCGGCCCTCGGCTCTAACGGGTGCAGGTTTTATCCAGGAGAAGGACGGCCGGAACTTCCAAGACATGGCACAGAGGCGGTCTCTCTTCAAGGGGCTCTCTCAAGACACCTGAAGCCTTGCAGCATGGCATGGCTTTGCATAGCTCAAGATTGCCGAGCTGACCCTGGCCCTAGAGGCCATCCGCCTGCCGGATGTCGACCTACACGAGACGTGCCTGCAGTTCGGTTAACGGTTATAACAACACAAGCATATTTGCATTGCGGGTGGAGAGTGCATGGAAGGCGCTTGATAGCATATGCAGAGCCTCGTGATTTACGAAGGCTTCATCCATTGGCAGGCTCTCAGCTTTGCAGCTAAACTAACGAGGTGACTGCATAGGTCCAAGCACCTCGTGCAGAGTGCAGAGACAGAAGCGCATAGAGGCATGGAGTGGAGTCACCCATTGTATCTGACTCTGCGATCGGTAGCTGAGGACATGAAGCACTATTTCATTCGTCTTGAAAACCTGCAACTGGATGGAGAAGATGTTTCCCATATGCCTCTCTTTGCGGCTTCGTCTCGCACTGGCAGACGTTTGTGTGAGGTGTCTGCAGAACTATGTGCTAGCTTCTGCGATTTTTTCGAGCTGGTGCCATCACCTTCAGTGCACTTTCGTGGTTCTTCTTGCTGGAAAAGCTTCTGTTGGAGTGGATACGATACCTGAGGAGAGTGCCCACAAATTTGCGAACCTTGCTTGGGGAGCATATGAAAAACAGACGCACTGGCAAACGTGGCTTGCCTTACAGAGTCAATGCAGCTCTTCTCTCTTTTGAAGCTCCGTGGGCGACCAGCAAGACTGAAGGAAGCAGATTCTTCGAATGGAAGATTTGATTCTGAAGAATCTCAAGGGCTGGCGGCTGGTGGCGCAGGAGCACCTCAGCTGCATAGCCAGCGGCAGTAGCAGCCGGAGTAGCGGTAGCGGTAGGTAGTCTACTACTACTACTACGACGACGACGACGACGACTACTACCACATTGAAGGGGGATACAGAACCGCTTTTATTCATGGGATGTTTTGTCGTTTTGGTTTACGGGGGTTCAGGGTTTAGGGTCGTTTTG
>CAJNJA010010203.1:0-14340 GCA_905231915.1 Symbiodinium necroappetens
GCAGCAGTAGCAATAGCAGCAGCAGCAGCAGTAGTAGCAGTAGCAGTAGTAGTAGCAGTAGTAGTAGTGGTGGTGGTGGTGGTAGTAGTAGTACTACTAATAATAATAATGGTTAGTCGTCGTCATCGTCGTAACTTTGTGGTTGTGGTCGTGGTCGTGTTCGCTAGCGGTCACGGTCGTGATTGTCGTGGGAGTGGTAGTGGTGGTGATGGTGGTAGTGGTAGTCGTAATCGTTGTCGTAATCGTCGTACTCGTAGTCGTAGTCCTAGTCCTAGTCCTAGTCCTAGTACTAGTACTAGTACTAGTACTAGTACTAGTACTAGTACTAGTAGTAGTAGTAGTAGTAGTAGTAGTAGTAGTGGCAGCAGCAGGCGTAGGGGCAGTAGTTAGTAGGTGGTATTGGTAGCAACAGCAGTAGGTGTGGCTATTGCCAGTTTGCTTCGGAGGTCCTTCTGCAACGGCTCAACACTGCTCGGCATCGGGCGCGTGAGGTGCTGCACGTCGGCAGTCTGACTGTTCGGGCGTGCTTAGCGTTCTGCATCAGCATACGAGCTATCCTGCCTGGCGAACCCGGGAACGTCATTTCATTTATTTCCCAAATACATGCCGCCAAAATAGATGTGCACTTGTCGCACGTTACTGTGGAAGGCGCAGGTGTCGCACATTGCTGGTGTATGAGAGTTTCACATACATGATCATACATGCTTCGACATGGCATCCCCGAGCAGGAAATGTCCTCTAAGTTGCACCCGAACAGCAAAAAGCAGACCCTCTAAAAGATCCTAAATCCCACCCGCATACACATCAATTTCTTGGTCCTAAACCCTATAACTATAACCCTAAATCCTACATGAGTTGTCCATATCTCAAAGCCTCAAAGCTGAACTCTTTGTTCTCCAGGCCGGTGCTCCGCAGGCCCTGCACTGGCTGGTCATTCTGCTCTAGGTGTTTAGGGTGTAGGGCTTAAGGCTTGCAGTGGTTATTTCGCGGCTTACTTTTTGAGGGTTTTGTGGCGTTAGTGTAAAGGTTTAGGGCTTGAAGTTTAGGGGATTTCGGGCCGAGGTTCTAAGGTTCTACCCTGCATGAGGTTCGTGGCTAGAAAGAAGTTGTGCTGCAACAGTAGTTAGTTACTGGTATGTTTGGAACTCACTGTCGCCCACAATAAACAAGTCACAGCCCTTCATGTAACCCATATCACTTCCGATGGCTGTTAAGAGGGGATGAGGTAAGTAAACGTGCTCAATCACACCTGGGCCGTCAAGTCAACTGTAATTGAGAACGTCCATCTGATGCAGCACGGCTACAATCACGGCCATGTGAGGCAGATTGAGGTTTCATCTCCCAACTGATCGCGCACGGAGTTAGCTACGTCTTGAGCATTCTAGTCGTGACGTCGGCGATTGGAGCCGAGCGAATTCTGGGGAGCCTAAACCGAGGACACAGACAACAGCAGCAAGAACAACAATCACGGCAACCACAACAATTGCAACAGTCACCAAAAGCACAACAGTCACGGCAACCGCAACAGCATCCACCATCACAACAAACGCAACACTCACAACAGCTTCGACAGTCCCAACAAGCACAACATTCACACAACACACAGCAGCAACATCAACAACCGCAACAGCAACAGCAACAGCAACGACAACAGCAACTTCAACTGTGACTGCAGCAGCAGCAGCAACAACAACGACACACAACACAACAAAATAACAACATCAGCAACAGCAGCACGGTCGTGACGACGGCGATCATGACCACGACGGTTTCGACGACGACCACGACGTGGTAGTACAAACCGAAGCCGGAGGCCTGGCTCGTTTTGGCCAGTCGCAATGGACTGTATAGCCCGGAAGCTCTTCATTGTTGACGTCTAAAGCAGACTCGATTTCGTCGAGTCCCGAGGCGCAATGCACTGATGCACTACGGAAACTAGGGTGTTATAATATGGTGTGGCGAGTTGGGCCGGTGTTGCCATTCACCCTCCCAAGCGAGCTCTGGAAGAACTCGGTCGAATTACATCGCTATCGTTTTCCAGAGGAACGGAAGCTTCAAGTTGTGTTCGCCGTCTTTACTACACTCAGTGCAGGTCTCCGAGGATAACAGTGGAGAAGTTGGCTTCTGGGAGCTCGGCGCTCAAACTTTGCAAGTGGAACGTCTGTGGATGGGTTTGGCTCCTATATACTTGACAGCAGAATACAATTACCCCAAAGCTTATTCCAATTATTAAATGCGCCTGTATGTACTATATGAAGCGCCAAGCTGCTATACACCTTCCTCATGGCCAGATGCACTCCCACCCAAACGTTCCGTATCTCTGGCATGGCTCCTGTACACATGAATCACCAGAAACATGTCACATCATGTCCGGGCCGCCTTTACACACAGCAGTAGCTACCGCACAGGTCCTGGCAGACACCCTTAGGAGTCGGGCTTCATGATGCTTCGGAGTCTGCACGGTAGTAGCCGAGCATCAAGGCAACATGCACGCAGAAAGCCTGAAAGAAGGGGGGGGGGGGGGGGGGTTCAGCGAATTTTTCTTGCGGCGTCTGGTTTCTGAGCTCCAAGCACCGTTGCACCGCGTTAAATCTTGCCGACCCTCACCGGATCATCGGGAAGTTGCTATTCAGTGGTCTGGTGGCACTGTGAACCCATAGTTCGACCTGAATTAACAGCTGCTGAGCTATTCATGCATGATATCGAATATAGTACACGAAAATATCAGATTGCAAGCTGCTCTATCTTTACATATACTGTATGATATGACACTATGTCATACCATCTGTACAATGAAGAACAATAAATTGCGTTCTACTAAATTGCATTGTATTATCTTCGGTGTGCTGAATAGATCATGTTATTTTAAGTTGCAGTGTACTGTATGTTGAAAATTTCTTACAGTATGTTTGCAGATATATACACACATACGCGTTTCACTTGATATATTAAAACTCTTGTTGGAGCAGTTTTGCTTGCATATCATATTTCAGCAATTATGCGATATGAATTTGGGACTCCATTATATAATATGTACATATATATATATATATACATATTCATATGTGCTATATGAGAAGGCTTCGCTACGCTATATGATGCTGTATCAGATCGTGATATCATCAGATTGTACTAAATGCTATTATCCTGTATCACACAGTACTTCTATATGACATTGTCATATATGGTTATGTTATGATATATAATATTCTATACTGTATTGCTAGATTACTGGTGTATCTTATGGTATTTAATTGTGTTTGAGTGTACTATAATCTGTGGCATGCGACTATGATGTCGAACTAATCCAGCATTATTTTGTTTTGTATTATGTGTCATTCTACTATGTTATACTCTACAATAGTTAGTTCTGAGATGTCTGTTAGTTTCTGTCGCATTTTAACTTCAGTACATTACAGTGCACTATATGGCATCATTATGTTATCTTACTTTGTTTTAGATGATGTTTCCTTTTGTATTCAGCCCTCTTACAGACGCTTAGCTTATCTGATCTTAAGTTATCGTCGCTTTATCTTAGCTGTGCTTCTTCGTGTCATAATATCTTGTATCGTGTTGCATTCTATTGCTTCAGCTTATACATGTGCGTGTGTGTGTTATGCTGAAACCCTGAACGGTGCAAGGCTGGCAGCGTCCAGAGTTGGACAGCAGCTGATGGTAATGAATTGTCGTTTGTGATGCGGGACTAAACGCTGAACCCTGAAACCTACGCCTTAACCTCTATACCCCTCACTCTTAACCCTATGTGTTAGATTAGAATACATATACATATATATATATAAACACAAATATTTTGCGTGAGGTTTGTCCAGCTTGCACGCGAGCTGCATACGCTGCACGAGAAGGCTGCCTTGCTGTGAAGTCCCAATGTTGACCAACTATTATTATGTTGTCATCAGTCCGTATACTCAGGAAGACTGTCCCGATGCCACAACTCACCCCAAGCACAGCGAGCCCACCTCTCCACGTGGACCTGGAAGCCTTGAAGTAAAATAGAGCCTCAGTAATTACCAATCTATTTTAGGGTCCTTTGTTGTAATTCCACTATAATGTGCCCCCAAACCTTAGTCAAGTTTCGGCCCCAAACTCGATCTTCGCTTGAAGTCTAGGCAACCAAAGTGCCTAAATGGTACGCTGCATCAGCGCTGATCAGGCGAAAGAGCAGGCGATGAATCAGCTGATGGAGGCTCAAACAGCTGAGCTTTGTGGGTCGAGTCGTGTGTTGGTTTTGGACGATACTGTAGGCTGATGTACGAGCATCCGGACATGCTCTGCAAGCCCTATCCCATGCCCTGCCCCACTCACGGTTGTTCGCGGATGACGTGAATGTAGTGGCAATGGACTGTGGCCGAAGATCCGTTCGCGGAATAGTAGTCTAAAGTGCACACACGGTCTTGCAGGACTTCGCCAAGTTTGAAAGTCCAAAGCAAGTACTGGCTGCACATCTCGGGTATCCAGTTAGCCGGAGGAGTGCAAGTTCAACCAGAAGGAGGTCAATCAGTTTCATGAAGTGGAGGGCCTGGGACAGCCTTTCGCATGCCGAGTTTATCGGGGTGTGCACGCCGTTCATGCAGAGTTTCAGGGCACTGGGACCTCAATTTGCAGGCTGAAGTGCTCAGGAAGCCATGCACATAGGGCAAACCGTCTGCTCGATCTGGAACTTGGCGGTTTCTCGGGTTTGAGGGCTTGGTTGAAAAAGCCGTCGGTTTGAAGGACATGCACCGGTTACTTGACAATCTCATATAACAGGGCGGGTAAGTAAGCCGTGTGATAACTTACAACCTCTCTTTGTGGCCGTCGCTTCGGCGCAGGACTTATGCTGAAGAGTCACACTACGACATACGACCCACTTCGGGTTTAGGGGTTGGGGCTCGGGATTCAGGGAGGCTTGGGATGAAGCAGTCACGAAGGTCTGCAGAATCATGCGAGACGAAGTTGCGCCTGGCCACACGACTTGGCTTTTTCTCTGCCGCTTCTGGCACATCAGAGAGTCCAGCTTCAAAAGGCTTTTTGTTATGTTCGGGGTTCTCGGTTCATGGCTTGGTTGCATCTGCCGCTGCCCTTCCCACATCAAAAGCTTTAAGCCGGCGTAGGCGGCATGCGACATGCAACGACCGTCCTGAAGGAATGTGGCAGGTTTCCGTCTTGTTTGATTCCTCCGGCTGCGAATGCCCGCTCTTGAAAATTGTAACTTTTGCTCTGAACCTGTTTCCCGGATGCAGGCTGCGACAAACGTGTAGAATAGTCTGGATCCTTCGCCCGAGCTATGCGGCCTGCTTTCTGCGGCCTTTGGCGCAGGGTCCACCGCACGGTGCCATATTTCTAGGGCTGCCAGGGGTGATTCTTCCTTGGTCAGAGGGGGGTCCTCTAGTGTGATCCGTTTACCCGTCGTGCACGGCTATTTACGAATCAATACCTGGCAATCAGAAGGGCCAGGAATTCCAGCCCGGAAATGGAGAGCAGTCACATTCGAACTTGCATTCTTGCCGTCGCGCTTGAAACCCAGCTCTCTTGAGATGAATAGAGAGCTGAAAAGTGAGTCTGCAAATTTGCACATCCAAATCCAAGCTGCATGCCCCTTATCGATTGCGGGTATGGAGACATTCCCAGGCCTTAACTCTATCAGCCTTGAATCACATATTCAAAGAGGTGACCGTCCGGCCAGCTGCGACTTTCTCCACTGTTGCAGGTCGGTGACGAGCAGGGTTCAGGGTTTGGCGTTCTAGCAGGACTTAGACGTAGAGTCTGCAGCTCTTTGTTCAAGACTTGCGCTTCAGGAGTTTCTAACAAGAGACGAACACGAATACGATGTCCAGAACAAGCATTGCTGCTAGCTGGCCCTGCAAATGAAGGTCTCCGAGCTGGACCAAGACTTCCGCGGACATGTGCCCATGCCTGAGACGATTTGCTTGGGTGCAAGCAGCATCAATTCACACGGCCACTTCGTGGCTATGTAAGTGCCATTGATTGCCTATACAAGTTGCTGACGCCCTGCGTGCTGAGGATGTTCGCCCACCAGCACACATGTTGAGCCAGACCACCGACAGTACGCTTGCCTCGAACGCTTCAGTCCTACAACAGCCGACAGAAACATACATTACATATTTCGGTTAGCCTGCTCTGTGAGCCTCCCACGCAAAGCTCCTCGACTCCTTTTACTGCAGACCCCCGGGTCCTTGTTGGTGTGTTTGGCCCAGCAGAAGAGCAGCTGCTGTGTGTTTCTGGAAGCCCGAAAAGACAGGATGCATCCTCCACATGTCGGCTTGTACAGTCAATTCCGCAGTTCTCAAACCCGTGATCCCCACACCATGAACCCGCGAGCCCTTGTTAACCTAAATAGATCCTGAAAATCAGCTGTGGGCTGAGCTGTGTAAGTCTCAAGCCCGCTCTTCGAAACGTCACGGCGGAGGCCTCGCCGGTTTTTTGTCTGCGAGGCCCCCTTCTTTGGCTTGCTGAGCTCGCTGTTGCATTTGTTTTTACGAGCCACTGCAGAAACTCTGCTTTGCCGAGGCTCTGTGTGTACTGTATACTAGCATTTACACACATGCAGGCATGCATGCAAGCAAGCAACAATGCAAACATGCGTACATACATGCAGCTTGTTCGAAGCTTTGGACTGCCGGACCTGAAGCAGTCACATGATGCGGGAGTGCCGCAGGGCTGAGAACATGCTGTGTTGTGGATTGCAGTTTTCTTGTGGCAAGCGCAGTACGTCGTGCCGCCAGCATTCATGACTGTCTTAACTGCAGCAGTAACAGCAATATCGGAAGCGATATACTTGCTGCTTTTAAGATTATAAGGGCAGTTCCTGACTTGCTCCGCCCGTGTGTACTGCCACCTCAAGCCCCACCAGCCCTCTCAGATTACGTGGCTCGATTTCTTCAAACCTGAGCCCCGACCGCACCACTGACGCTGCCAGTGCGGGCCATTGCCGACGACGTGCTGCAGAAGCGCTTGCAGAGCTTTCAGGACCTTCATGGATGGATGGCGTGTAGACGGGATTGCGGCGCGGGGCCTTTCGAATTCAGTAAACATACTCTCTTTGTGTCTCTGTATCTCTCTCTCTCTCTCTCTCTCTCGCTCCTACATGTTATGCATCGTAGGCTGCGCTAGGTTTGGGTTTGCATGGCAGGACTTGTTTGCCGAAGCCCGCCTTTGCCGCACGTCGGCACTCAACAGGAGTTCCAGAATCTAGAGATGCTTACTTGAACCCTGTAAGACCTAGCCTTTGCGGGTTCCCTATGCATAATTTTGATCTGACGGCTAAGGTAGGGTTTGCTGCCTGGGTACGGTCTGTGTCTTCTTGTAGTATGAACTTGCTGTCAAGCTTAGCTTTTTACTTGCACAAGCCGCAACTGTCAAAGCATTTTTAGCTGGAAGCCACTTCACCGCAGCAACGCAGCAGCTCTATCATGAAGTGAGGGCATCTTGATGTTCCTTGTAGCCATTCCGAGAAGATGTCTCATGCACACCGTGCGTGCGGTATACAGTCGTCTTCATCGAAAACCCAGCAAATCCCTATTCAGATTGTTTCTGTGGTGTTTGTCCTCGTGTTTTGTTGCCCGCATGTGCCAACTCAGGCTCGGACGTTAACTACACTACACTATAAGTCATGCGCATGACGTTTTCACTATCGGGAAATGTTCACAGCTCAGGCTTGGATGATGCCCGGGAGTGGCCGGTCTGCACTTGCTTAGTAGACTTTCAAGTCAGGGTTGAAGGAAACCGGCCATCAAAGGGGACATAGGCTTTGGTTTGCCGCGAAATGGCGGCTGTCTTCCTGTATGTTCCCTGATCACCGATATCCACCATGCAGAACGTGTCCTACAACCTCGTTTCTAGTTATGCAAGTCCGGTGGTAGCCGTCCTCAACTCGGCGGGTGGCCATGCGGATATTCCATGTCCGCTTGGCACAAATTCGCTTGACATAGATGGTAGGCAGGCCGTAAACCCGAAGTTCCTACCAACGGGACCCAAGAGCCTCATCTGAGAAGCCTACAGTCCTACAGGCTCCAGTGTGCTACGGCTACCGCTGGGAAAATCCGAGCAGAAAACGTTCCCTGAGCATGACCAGGTTCATTCACATATGATCACAAGTCTAGTGTGTATGTACATAGTTATACGCACACACACACACAGAGACAATGCACATGTATGCCATGGTTGTATGCATAGGTATATGCATGCATGCTTGTATGCTTGTATGCATACAGGTATGAGTGTGTGTAAGTAAGCAAGCATGTATACATCTATGCATATGTAAGCACACACAGATATGTGCATATATATATACATACAGATATACATGCATAAGTATATGCATGTAGTTATGTGACTAAGATTCTTGAGGCTCTGTGCCTCATCCACATCCAAAGCTTCGGCGCCCCTCAGCTGCGAGATGCGCCACTCCAGAAGCATCCAGATGGCAAAGAGCAGGAGGCAACCTGCTTCACGGCGAACTTCACAGTTTAGGGTTGCAAGATGCGGGGTTTGCAGTGAGGCTTCTACTCTTTCAGTGCTGATGCTTTAAGCTAGATCCCGAGCTTTCCATTCCTAAACTCGAACAGGGACTGTGGTGTAGCAGGGAAACATATGCTGCATTCTTGTTCAGGAACTTAACTGCAGATGCCAGATTACTGGAAATATACTGCAAACACCAGGCTGTCCTTGTTAGAGCATCTCGAGATAGGCTCTCTAAGAAGCGACAACAACAGCCTCTATTACAAACCTTTTGCAAAACCTATACTGTACTCTAAAAGTGAAGTTCGTTAGCAAGAGCGCAATCTGCACCCTACACCCGAGACCCTGACAACTAAACTCTACAACCCTACACATTAAAAGCTGAATCCAACCCCAAAACTTAAACGCTAAACCCTACAAAGCTCAGGACCATGAATCATCAACCCGCACATCCCAATTCCGAAGAAAACGAGCCCTAAACTCAAAGGCCCTATAAGATCCCTAAGGCCTCCAGCTTGGCTCCATAGGACCTTGATCAGCACTCGGCGCTGCCGCTCCTTGGTTTAGGGCTTACAGGGCTTTACGGCTTTTGGGTTTAGGGTTTAGGACTTTAGGGTTGAGGGTTTAGGACTTTAGGGTTTAGGGTTTCGGGCTTTAGGATTTAGGGCTTTAGGGCTTCAGGGTTTAGGGGGCTTCCACTCAAAGGGTTCTATGGGGATCTTTGACTACAACGAATCCACAAAGGTTCATTTCCACTCTAGGGTTCTATGGGGGATCGAAAAAGGGATCCATAAAAGTTTCGGGTTCAGCACTTCGGGGCCCTAAACCCTGAACCCCTCGTTGGAGGTTTCGGGAGCTTTGGGTCCTTAGGGATGAGGTGTTGGGGTTCGGTTTCAGGGATTAACGCTTAAGGGAAAGTATTTAGGGGTTAGGGTTTAGGTTTTGGGGGTTTAGGGGTTTAGGGTTTAGGTTTTGGGGGTTCAGGGGTTTGGGGGTTTTGGGTTTAGGGTATGAACTGGCCCAAGAAATCACAGTTGTGTGCAAACGATAGTCCTTTATCGTAATCTTCATAATAGTTTCTATCATGATCCTTTATAGTAGTCCTTATAGTAGTATACCCCGGTTAGTTTCTATTACAGTCTACTGAGCATAAGCTTTCTAACCGCTACATTTTTTGTAGGGTTTAGGGTCCAAGGTCGACTTCGGACACATGTATGATGTCGAGGTCAGGACCCTTACGGTCACATATGCGCAATGCCCTAAAACAACACAGGCTAGCCAATAGCCCCGCAAAAGAACAAACCCTAAACATCCCTAAACCGTAAACCCACGATAAGCTCTGAGCATCGCATGCCCAGGCACCTCTAGGCCCTAAACCCCACAACCCAGTCACCAAGGCCTAAACCTGAAGTCTAGACACCCGTGAGTTTGGGGATGTTTTGGGGTTCGGATCGTTTGAAAACTCGGATGCATTGTCCACAGGTTATGAACAGTGCCCACGAGCTTTGAACACTACCGTGGAGGTTTAAGACAATGCCAACGAGTTCTTGCACAGTGCCCGCGAAGCCATGCAGAAGACATGACCTTTGGGGATTGTACTTGTTCGGGGTCGCGTTTCGCCAATACAGTCCACATTCAGAAACCCGAGAATTCGGTGAATAGTATTCTCGTAACTATGCCTGTAGTCAAGCAGGCCAAGCAACCGCAAAGACAGCAGAAAGCTTGCTTATAAGACGAAGCTCTTTGGCGGCTCGAGTGCCAGCATTACTCGCGGCTTTGTCATGTTCCAGCGGGTAGTCCACACCATCGATACCTGGGCTTGAGATGGGAGCAGTTCGGAACAATGAACATGGGCTGAACATCAGTACCCTCATGTCCTCATGGTGATTGAAATGTAATTAGGGAACCTCCACGCTAACCATCATCATGTTCCAGCTGTGTCAGGTTACGGTATATGACACATGATTTGTCCATGTAGGCCGCGTCAATCTTCCTTCCCTCACCAGAAATCTGGTCTAAATCAAGAACAGTTTCCCGATGAACCCTAAACCCTAACCCCTAAACCCTAAACCCATGCTGTTATCAAAAACCTCTGGCTGTAGTTTTCGGACACTCCAAGACTACAGCCAGAAATACTTCCGAGTAATTACTTGATTCAGGAATGCTTCTATGAGAATTAAGGCTAGAAGTAAGCATCAGCGCAACAAGTTTTAACATTCGAGCCTGCCACATCATCATATACAGATACAGCCTGTCCGCAGGAAAACAAAACCTAGAACCATGGGAACCGGTGTCGACCGGGACCAGAAGTTGCCAACCTGCAGCCCTGAGACCTAAGAGCTAGATATCCGAATCCTGACGACGACTCATTGTAAGAACAACTAGAACAACCACAATTCCAACGGGAACAATGATCAGGTTAGCATCAGCGACCAAAGCCGTGACACTGTTGTTGCGAGAAAAGAAGCTTGCCGGTAATACCGAGCCGACTCCTACAGACGTTAAGCCTTGATGCAGGTTCTTGTGTCTTGAGGCGTACGGCTTGCAAATTCATGTACTGCGGGCCTTATTGCTCCACCAAGGTGCTGATGCTTAAGTCATGGGGATCGCGCAGAAGATTCCCGAGCCCGACATCTGGATCCTGCAGGGTAACAAGTGCAGATAATTAGTATTTATGAATATTGCCAGTCTTTTCTTCTTCTTACTACTACTACGATCACTACTACTACTACTACTACTACTACTACGACGACTAGTACTACTCCTCCTGCTGCTGCTACTACTACTGCTACTGCTGCTACTACTACTACTACTACAACTACTACTACTACTACTACTACTACTACTACTATACTGCTGCTACTACTACTACTACTACTACAACTACTACTACTACTACTACTGCTGCTACTACTACTACTACGACTACGACTACGACTACGATTACTACTACTACTACTACTATTACTACGACTACTACTACTACTACTACTACTGCTACTACTACTAACTACTACTACTACTACTACTACTACTACTACTACTAGTACTACTCCTCCTGCTGCAACTACTACTGCTACTACTACTACTACTGCTACTACTGCTGCTGCTGCTGCTTCGATTTCTACTACTACTACCACTACTATTAGTTCTACGGCTACTACTACTACTACTACTACTACTACTCCTACTCCTACTCCTACTACTACCACCACTACTACTAGTTCTACTACTGCTACACTACTGCTACTATCATTGTTACAGTAGCTAGTATTTTTACATGCATCCTCACAGAACAAGGCCGGACGAAGTGTTGCCGGACACAGCGGTGTCAAATAGCCTTCGCGATTTTTATCTGCCCAGTGTGTGGCTGGCGATGATAGCGTAGGTTTGCCTGCTGAACAAGTGAGTGCGTCATTTCAACTGACCAACCAATCCACAGGACATGTGTGACGACGACATTCCTCCGGACGATGTGAGCTACACGAGTGCAATCAGTGCTTGTGCGAAAGGAGGCACGACTCACGCTTTGTTTAGCATACCCTGTGGGGTTTAGGGTTGGGGATCACTTTGTTCGACTGCAGTCCTCGCGTTGCGTGGTGCACGCTTGACGTTTGCACGAGTGGTTTCATGCAATGAATGCACAGGCTGCTGGCACGTGGCGATGCAGTTGCTGATCCCGGGCCGAAAGCCAAGAACAGCAACTTTTTCTGATCATGGTAGCAACCAGAGGATATCAGCAGTGTTTGGCTACAGAATGTGACAAAGCGGCGAATATGTGCAACCCCGGTCATACAGAAAATCTGATCTAGGGTGTGCATGCGGGCACCAAACGCAATAGCAAGTGTGGTAATCGGGCGCGAAGTGATGTAACGAGATGTTACGTTGACTGTACCACGGCAAAGGGACATGCATGCTCTTGCTGATGAGTCAATGTCAATGAGGCTAGAGAAACCGCGTGATATGGAAGTCTGAAGACGAAGTGGTAATATACGTTGTTCTGCATTGACATACCCTCACAATGTAGCACTTTGGGGTATGCCACGGTTTCTAAGCTCGAGGCGGTGGCAAGACACCGTAAACTCGAAATCCTAAGCCTTTAGCCCTAAATCCTTAACCTGCCATGCCTGCCTTGCGCGAGTGTGTGAGTCGAAATCCCTAACTTTAAGCCTTCTTCAAGGAGCGAAATGAGCGAAGCTCGATTCAACAGCGATCTCTTCGCATACAACGCTGTAATCCGTGCGTGCAAGGCTTCGTGTCTGCACAAGAGATGTCATCGTAAAGAGTGTGTTGAGGGGTTATGTGTAATGCCTACACCGTAAACCGTAAAACCCCTTAGTTTATATAATCCTTAAAACTGGGGCCCTGTAGTATTACTGTTACGATGTTTTGTAATTATTGTTATTGTTGTTACAACTGTTGTATCTGTTCTCAGTCTTATATGCCGATATGTATATATACATACATACATATATATATACACATCTATATATATATATACATACATACATACGAGATAAGAAGATAAGTTTAAACATGAGCAAAAAGACATTTTTTTGCACATGTGTGTATGTGTATACATACATACATACATACATACATACACATGCATGCTTGCATGCATACATACATACGCGCATACACACACACATACATACATACATACATACATACATACATACATACATGCATATGTGACTTGAGTGGGTTTGGGCGCACGGGGGTAGCATGGGGTAGCTGCTGTAGCGTGTTGCTGCCTGTTTCACAAGAGCTTCGGATGTCGTTTCCTCAATCTGGATCCGGTGCTGGGCTGAGGCAGGGGGACTTTGGCCCCTGGCTTTGGGCTTCTTGGCCCGGTTGAGGGTAGGTTCTGTAGGAGTTTGTAGGTTTCTGGTTGGGTTCTCTGCGAAATGGGCTTTAACACACCATGGAAACCCCCCCCAAGGTCGTCTCAAGTTTATTGTTTGACAAGTTTGACATGTAGGTGTTAGCGCGGTGGTGGCGGACAGAGTCTGCACACGGTCACACGTCTGCATAGTTTGTCTTTCGCCATTTAAGAATCAGAGCGGGTGGATCACTGAATGCAGTCCTAATTACTGCCGACAGAACCTGCTCATATCCCGTCCACTGTTTGATGTAAGTCCCAGAAGACACAAAGGTCTATAATCTCCTTCACAACCCTGAGCGCTCCGAGCCCTTTATTTACTGTGATAGGACGAGCGACCGATTTGCGGTTGCCTTGAACAGAGGCCCCCTTCACCTCCATAGAACTCTTTCACAAACCCTGTAAACCCGGACTAGAACCCTAATCTATCTATCTATCTGTATGTATGAATGTATGTATGTATATACACAGTTACTGATGTGTATGTACACAGAGAGAGAGGTGCAGGCATACAAATGTATATGTATATGTATATGTGCATACATCTATACATAATATGAACCTTGATATCTTTCTGTACGTGCGTAGAGGGACAGGACCTGTAAAAGCCCCATAAACCCCAAGCCCTAAACCCTAAGACCCTAAACCCTAAACCCTCAAACCCTAAACCCTAAACCCTAGTGCTACCTGCATGTGATTATGAGACGGTGCATGAATGTATGTGCGGACCGTGAAGCACTGCAACTCTGCATGGTGTTTGATGGTAGCAAAAGTTTCCGTCTGCGAAGTGTGTGAGAGTCGGCACGTATTTTGAAACAGCTCTGAGAGAATCATCTCAGTTCGTCGTTTGTTCTCGCTGTGGGACTGTGAACGGCTGACCTCTGGCCCAACTTGGCTTGAGGGATACCGGCAGGCCTGTAGTGATCTAGCGGAGACCGAACCAGAGCCTTGCCTGCTGCGTGCGAGTGTGAGTGTCG
>CAJNJA010010204.1:0-14340 GCA_905231915.1 Symbiodinium necroappetens
ATAGATATATAGATATATTGATATATCTATATATATATATATATGCATACACACACACACATATATATATATATGTATATATATACATATATATATATACACGACATTATACAATTCCCCCGATTATTAGGATTTCTGACCAGCATCTTCACCATCATGCTGAGAAGGAGGGGACGATAAGGAGGTGGAGGAGGAGAGGTGGAAGAGCAGGAGAACTTGACGGTATCAATTCAGCTGCACAACCAGGTCCACTTGCTGCAGCTGAGCTGCGCTCGTATCTCTTGATCAGCGCGCTTCTCAGATTTTTCTCGTAGTCTTTCCTGCGAGGAGGCAAATTGCAACTCAGTATCTAATTAGGGGTAGCTTTAGCTCACATTCTGCTTCCGCAGGCAACGCATCACGAATGGAGCAAACTGTCTTCATCAGACTGACGGTTGAGCGCACGATGAGTCCTCCGCATATGCCCATGCACAGTGCGGAATGCCATTGTACTTTCGGTCTGAGCAGATGTCAGCACTGCAACTGTAAAGGAGGCGGAGAAAAAACATACAAAGTAGTCTTGGTGAATCGGAAACCTGCAAGCCTGGTTGTCTCAGAATCCTTTCACTTGCTCTCGCAAGATTTCTCTGCTGTAGCTTGCTTGCATGCGAAGTTCCAGACAGCTGGAAAACCTATAAACATGATGAAAGCAATAGCGGCCTGCGGGGGAATCGAAAAAGCCTACCGTACAGTGCCGAGCAGCCGGTACACTTGCACCGCACCCCATGGCACCCGAAAGCTGGCGCGACTCCTGAACGGCAATCCCGCCCCCGACCCGACGTGGCAACAACGGAAGACATGAACGCGGTCCTCGCGCGTGCCTAGGGTTTGGGCTCTGAGCCACGTGACCAGGGGCGCCCGAATGGCGCAGCTACTCAAAACACTGCAAAAAGATCCTCAGTGTCATGCTTTTGCGGTGGCTGCTACTGCCGTGGGGGCACCAGTACCATGGCGACATGTGCTGGCAGAGCCATCCTTTGCAAAGCTGGGCCTCTCCATGAAGACTGCATATGTCTTGTATCTCAAGGATCCCTGCTCGGACAAGCCGTAAAGCTGCGGTCGTCAGAGCCTGCTCTAGGACGTGATGAAGCCATCCACGGATCGACAGCTCTTCAGCGGCTCTTCAATGATCGCAGAATGCAAACCTTGCTGGCAGAAGACATGCTTGGACCTGTCCGAAGACAAGACCCGCCATCTAGCGAATCTAAAGCTAAACACGGCTAAAGCCCCAAGGGGGCCTAAGCCTTAAAACAGAAAAACAGAGGACACGGCAGCTTTCGAGCTGGGCCCCAAAGCAAACCCAAAGCATCCCGGCCTCCATCCCTCTGCTTCCCTGCGGCCCTCGGGAACCGAAGCTTCGAGCCAAAAAAGCCACACAGGTTTACTTGCTTTCGCGGTGGGATGTGCAGGCACGTGTCCAGAACTTCCCAAAGCTTGCGCCTGCTTCGTCTTGCAACTCACAGAACAGCAGAGGATGACTGCAAAAGAATCTGGTGTGATACCTTTTCCCTGCTGTCATCCCTTAAAAGTTCAGGTTGACTAGCATGGAGTACAAGAGCAGTTCACTCCCGTCCACTTTCACTCCCACCGCGACGAAAAGTCACAGCGGACGTGCGGTATGAAGAGGGCGCGGGGCCTCGTGACATGAGCTTTGAACCTGGGGCCAGCAGCTGGGAAGTTAGCATGCTGATATTGCTTTCATCTTTCTTTCGCAGGTCCCTGCCTGCGCCGCCTGCGCCGGAAAACTTGAACGATACTGTACACTCGAAGCTGAGGCAACCCTCAGCGAAAATCGGAAGTGACCACAGCGCTACGAACGGCTCACTCGATCTGATGTCCTGCATCTGCTGACTACCGTGAAGCGGTGTTAACAATGAGCCAATATGAGCTCAAGCAGATCGTTGTTGAAACCGTTTCGACAGTTCTCCAGCACACAAAAGCCGGCTTGAAGGCCCGATTGCGACCTGCACCTGCCTGAGGGCTGTTCAAGACTACAATCAGCTTCAGGGTCCTTTAGTCTTACATATCATATTCGTCTGAAAGAGATATATAACATAATATAATATATAATAGAATATATAATATAATATAATATAATATAATAGAATATATAATATAATATAATATAATATAATATAATATAATATAATATAATATAATATAATATAATATAATGTACGCACACACACACACACCCTGCATTAGAAAGGGTTGTGCGCGGCGCGTTCTGCCCCCCCCCCCCCCCCCCCCCCAATCGTATCCCACCCAAACACACGAGTCTGGAGCCTTGCATGCCTGTGCGGAGGGCGCCTGTTTCAAAGAGAGATGGGGAAGGGGAGGGTGACTAAACTCCGAAGATCAAGCCCCAGCCGTTCTACAGGGTGGGAGGGGGGATGATCACAAGCACAGTGGAAAGAATACCTGTTCGCATCCAGGACTCTCGCAACCAGCAACCAAACAACCCCAGCATTCCAAGCGAAAGCTCAAGGCCCAAGCTGTTCCACACGGGGGGGAGGGAGGGGAGGGGGGTGTGTGGCTTCAATGGGGTACTGTCGCCAGCTGGAACCATGGGTTTTCNNGGGGGGGGGGGGCGCCGGGGAGCAACCTCACAGCCTCATACATTGCCATCCGCGACCAAGACCCTGCCGGGTTCGGAACGGTCCTGCCAGGATCCTGTAGAGATTTACGGAAAATCCCGGAGGATTCTCTGGGTTGAAGGTGTGGGCACAGGCAAGGACCTACTACTGCGCCTTCAACGACGTCTGCGTCCCATCTCAAGTCCAGTTACTTTTGCATGCAATTCCCCGCAGGGCGTCGGATCTGGAATTATAGTACACCCCGCCCTCTGTATACATTACTTGGGTGTTGGGACGGATGCTAACTGTGAGGAACATCTACTGTATCAGTCGTAAAAAGACTGAAAGCCACAAATATCACAACCAACACATCCACACAACCAAGACACCCACCACGTACCAGACTTCAGCAACATCCACTCCATTCTAAGATGGAATTTTGGAGCTCTCGCATTTTGTCTGTTTGACTTGTGTGGTGACATGTGCTGACTTTGGATTAACGGCTGGTGACCGGTGATGCTGTTGCTTGTGTGGGTGTCTCTTGTGTGTTTTGGGAGTGTTGGGCTTACCGACTTATTGGCGTTTCTATTGCCTCCGCTAGGAACGCTTTGGTTTACATGGTCTGGATCAAAGCAACCTCAAGCACACGCAGTGCCACCAAAATGCACTGACTCATGCAAGACTGGCTTCTGTGTCGTGGCCCCTGGGGCCACCAACGACTCCGTCTCTAAGTGGCCCACATCAGGCAGAGCCTCAAAGGTGATGCAGTGTTCTGGCTGCGCAGAAGGATTCTCTGCTTGTGCAAGACTGAGGTATCTGCTGCGGTACGATGGCAAAACACCACGTGGTGACAGCCAAGCAACTCAGATTTCCAGTGGCATGGGGCACAGCACAGGTGACGAGATCCACTTGATCTGGGCTGCGCGCACATGCCCGCCCGTGGACCGGTTCCTAGAAACTGCTTCGCGATCGCATCCACTTCCAACAGTCTCACCCATACACACAGAAACAGGAGGGGGGCAGTTGAGGAGCTTGAAACTTTGCCGGAACCGTTTGGACAAGAGCTCTCCAAAAAATAACCCTGGCCCTGGCTTAGCATTGAGCAGGATGTAGCTGAGTCCTCGTGCCGTCAGCCTGACTTGAAGCATGTCCTGAAGCACATGGAAGCCTCCACTAGTTCGAAGAGCCCGACCCTGAGCAAAGGTCGCGTTTCCAATCTGTTGACGGATGGTTCAGCTACATTCTACACTGCTGCATCTCAGCACCACTTTCTAGCGGGCATAACTCACAAAAAAAATGTCTGTGGCCTGAATAACCTCCCCCGTGATGCACCTACCTACGAACAGTTTTGACAAGAAGCCCGAGAGCTTCCATGAGTGCGACTCTTCTAAGAAGTTTGTTTCGATCCAGCTCAGAAAACAACGGTCGGAGGCACTTGACAAGTGACACTGGGCCCCGTGCCACCCCAACACGGGTCTGAACATCGGGTATAGCAGCCTGTGCCATGAACTATTTGCTTAGCAGTTGGTGCGCAAGGCAGTGCCCAAACCGCCTGTCATGGTAGCACTCGACTCGACATGTGCTTCCAAGTCTCACACGACAACATGCTACCTCATTGAGTCAAGAAAAGCCGATGCGCCACGAAGGGAGCATAGATACCAGAAACCACGACGGCATGTTCGGGCCTCGGCGCGCGTGCGTGTGTCTTGCGGTCTTGCGCAGCGCAGTAAACCCAGTGTACACAAAATTTAAACCCATAAGCTCGAGGGACTTCTGATGGCGAAATTGATGTACGGATTCATGGGAGCCTCGCCAGAACTTGGTCCCAGTGTTAATATCTTTGCCGACAAATTTACTCGGCACTATAGGACTAGGGAGACTCAGCAGGATAATTGGAGCTGTGTGTACCACAGGGGTACTCAACGAGGGCATGGGATACTCTGCAAAAAAACTTGGCGGGTGGTCACTGCAAGGATGCGCTCAAAATTGATGCTCTAGGCATCCACTCAACGGTATTCTGGGGTTAAGGGGCCGCACGACATCCTCCAGGTTCACATTTGGATGCTTTATATGCCGTGCGTTGACTCCGGCTTGGGCACATGCAGTTGGGCTCCGGGTCGATCCATGTCTTGATGAGGAGGAAGCAGCTGCCAAGAACAATCTCTGTCCACGGGCATTGTTCCATCTCAGAGGCTCCACCTCAATGTGTTGAAGGACCAAACCTCAAAGCCACCCAGCCTCGGTCGTTGCATGATCTCCCGGCGCTGCGGCCTACAGCTGAGGCAAGCGCCACAAGGTCACGGTGCAGAGCACCATGCCCAGGTAGCTGGCCTGTGGCTGCGGCTGCTGGGAGCGGAGCAGGGCATGCAGGGCATTGCGTAAGCTGAGCACCAGCAGGCAACGGAAGCAGCGGCGAACAAAGAACGCCGCCAGCGACCCAAAAGATGATTCTATGTCCTGCCAAAAAGCGATTTGCGATGTTCTGAAGGCCAGACATTTGGGGTGCCATTTGCGTCCTTGCTGTGGTATGCGTAGTGCGTCATGAAACCCGAAAGTAGCACAAAAAACTCCACACACACCTTGGCTCCAAGCACCTGCAACTTTACGCGCATGGCTCAGCTCATTGAGCTTGGACTCCGGCATCGACTCCTGAGCTTCTACGGACGACGCGACCGACGCTGGATTCATGTCCAAAATCTGAGCATGCTACGTACCAGCATCTTGTCCAACAACGAAGGCTGTCTCGGCGCCATGTGGTGGAACCTGACAGGTTCACAGCGGCCGTATCGTCAGAGTGCTGAGGGTCTGAGCACGAGACACGATCCACAAGGCGAACACCGTCCGCACTCCATCAAAATGGAGCCTTGTCTCACAGGTGTAGTGGAAGTCGTGAGCCCGCGATGCACTTTGGCCAACGTTTTGGAAAGGACGTCGCTGGGCCCGTTCCGACACATGGCTTTCAAGAGAACTCAAGCGAATCGGCGAAGCTCGGCATGGGGCAGCCTTTCAGAAGCCTCGGTTGGCATGAACAGCAAAAAACTCGACACCGTTCGCGAATCTGGTACTACTCTCCTGAATCAAACCTCGGGGGAGTCGTCAGACTGTTCAACGGCTGCTTTTGGCTGTCGCATCCTCATTTTCCCTCCTCCCTCTACCCACACCTCAGCTAACTCTGTCTGCGAACCCTAGCTGGCCGTAAGAAGTAAGAACAATAGGCCGAGCCGCATCGTTTGACCTGCCAGATGCATGGCGGCTAGTTGGGACACACTGGGACGATCGAATGTGCAATGCCCTGCCTGTCATGCGCCTGTGCTGGCGCATCAGTTGGACCACCTTCCTTGTCGGACTCATCCCGCATTGCCGAGCCCACTATTTATCTCTGTGTTGCAGAAGCAGACCGATGTGCTCAAGCACAACTGTTCGTTGCCATCCATGCAGAACAGGCCCTTTTTGCATTTCGCAACAGCAAATGTTGCCAATCTCTGCTGCTGGCTGTTCGTTGTTAGCCTTCTTATATTTGGGTTCAGCTCCGTGCTTTCACACATATGTGATACATGCTCGAGCAGCAAATCAAGAAAAACTATGAAAGCACGCCAGCAACAAGCGCCGTCGGCCCGCTTCAGCACTGTGTTCGACTCTCATGCTCGGCAAGAATTCGCGATGACAAGTCCTGAACTCCTAGTAGACAAAGCTCGAACCTTCAGCCACACCAACACAACGATTCTGCATGTCAGATGCTTTGTCCAGAGGCGATACTTTCTGAGGTATGTCGCGCTCACCAGCCGCAAACCTCATTCGACATCAGCGTCTCATTTGGAAAATGATCTGACAGGTCTCTTGAGCTGAGCGGCATAGTAGTTCCTTGGTTTCCACTGTACACAGAGCTGGGTTGAAAGAACATGCCGGCCTCTGCTCTACAGTCTTGTGAATGCCCGGCGCAGACTCGAGTCATCGCAAACCAAACTACGGTTTGGTACGTGCAGGTCACGGCAAGATCTAGCAAATCTAGCAGGAATCGGCAACCGCAAGAAGAATCAAAAGCATGCTTCTGTCCGAGGTGCTTGAAGAACTTCCCACGCAGCAGCCATGTCGGATCCAGAAGATGGCTGAAGACAGGATCAAGCACACGAGCAGCCCCGTCCTTCGGCACAAAGATCGCAAGACGATTATCGTAATTCCAGATGGTTCGTGCTGTCACTTTCTCGGGCCGCTCCCGCCTTAAGACTCAACTACTAGTAGGTTTTTTGGCAGACTTCCACTCACGGCGCCCTATCCCAATGCTCAGATGCTTAATCTAAGAATCTAACCGAATCTAACCCCCAGCTGAGTTTCTCCCTTATGAAACCACAACTCCAGTGTTGGCAAACCCTGAAGGTCTGTACCCTTACGGCCCCCAAGGTTCTGAAACGTCCGCTGTTTCGGCTAGGTAGCGCTAAATGCTGGTTTCGAGTGATGCCACCTGCATCCACCGACTGACCCCCTACTCGCCATAACTATGGCCACTCCTGTGTCGATGACGCACACATACACCAAGACCGCGCCAGTAGTGCCAGTTCCGCTATCAAGACGATGACCCGACCGGTCTATACACATGTTCCGATTCCTACCACGACTGCGAGGGCAGCGAGCATGAAGACTCTAATTCCTTCGACCGCGACAATTGGTGACTCTCTTGCGACATGCTGCCACGGCCTAGCACGCTTTCCTCCTCATCCAGCGGTGGACCAATCCAGGTCTCATGGCTGGCCGCGACGGCACCGACGCCGCCAGGCGCCATGTCCGTCACCCAGCCCGTGTCCACCTCGGCTGCACAGGGGTGTTTCGTGTATGCCAGCTGAAAATTAAAATCTTTAGTGGGACAGCTCCGCCGTTATAATGCGAGCTCCGCCGATTCTACAGGCTCTCGGCTTGGCAGCTGGCACAATTCATCAATATCCGGCGTCGATACATGTCCTGCCAAGCGCCCAGCATCCGGCTACCAAAGCATTCCGAAGGTTTGAGCTTTGAGACTTGCACTGTTTGTCAAGACAGGGGTCCTTGCAAGCAGTGTGTGTCATCATGTTCAGAGCAGCTTTCGCCATGTTCGTATGTGGATGCCCCGGGCTTTTGTTCTTTACGGAGAATTTGCCCTCCAATGCACCTGCAATCCATCAGACAGGTGGTTGAATGGAGGCAGGCAAGTCTGCGATGCAGCAAGCGTTGCACTCACGTTGACGATGTGCCCGTATGGTTCAGACTCATCTTTTGGAGCCAGCGCCTCATGCGGAAGCCCTTCGAAAGACTCATTCTAACGACTTGCACTTCCGGGCGACTGGCTGCAGCAAGCTTGCTGCAAAGTATGAATGGGGCTGCGGTGTTCGCGGCTAGAGTCTGCAGAAGCTCAAGAGTTTCAACCTCAAGTCAAGGCCGCAATAAACCCTCTCATGCACATGGATCTAAGTCTTAGGAGCACACCTCTTCCAGTCGTCTCGACCTGAATGAAAGCACAACGGGGCTCAAGAGTCCAGTCGAGGTGACAAACCGCAGCAGAAGGGCTTGATCACACTTTTGTTTAGTACTCGCGCTCGAAGCTCAGGCGAGGTTGATCACACTTACTGTTCCAGGGCCTCACCATGGCAGTCATTGGCCGTCGCAATTGGTAATTCACAGCATCAAAAGTCGCAGCATTGCTTGTTCGTGCGTTGGTCACAGGACTTGGCGAGCTCACTACCACTTCGTCATCGCAGTTTTGTAACATAGCAATAGCAAGAGTGGCAGTAGCAGCAGCAGGCTTTGTCGTTGTCGTCGCTGTCTCATTCGTCGCCGTGAGTAGTCGTCGCCGCAATAGCAGAACCAGCAGGCAGCAGGACTGGTCGTCGTCATTGTAGTAGCACGACAGCATACAAGCAGAGCGTGGCATTGCAGGGATTTGTGTGCTGATTGGGGGCGAGAGTAAATGGTGCCGTGCTGCACATATAAAACGCGTCTTCTAGTCTGACATGTTGCACCGTGGATTTGCTGTTCGGCTCTTCGGAGACGCAAGACGAGCCACAGGTGAATCGGGTGGCCGGCAGGGCCGGATGGGTTCTTGCCACGGTTTCGAGGGGTCACGAACCCACTGTACAGGTCAGGCTGGCTTGATGGTCATGCTCATACTCGTTGTTAGCACACGTGCTCAAGAGCTTCGATGCCAATAGCCCTCCCCCGCGAAAGGACATCCGTCAAGTCGGCCATTCACGCATCAAGTACCAAACGAATCGACAACAACAACACTTGCTTCTCTCCACCCACACTTGCCCCTCAAGCAATATATGCAAGGCGCTGGGGCTCGGGTGTCGTGTAGTTCACAGTTCGGACAACTCCAGGATAGGGCAGCGGGTGGCAGGTAACATTTTTTGGCAAAAGGCCTTGTTGTCCAACAGCCCGGTCTAGATAAACACAGACTCTCCTAACCTACAGCAGGTAGCATTCATCCGGACTCTCGGACAATTCGGGGCACGGCTAATTACCTCTATTTGCTGCAATGTCTACGGCAGGTAATATCCTGGTGGTCCGGTCAAACTGATCGAGGTCATGTCCGATCACGGCACGCTGCACTTTAAAAGACACGTTGGGCAACTCGCAACCGATTTGCTTGGCGATGCACAAAACCCACTGCTGCCCACCTCTGCCGTCCTCACTCCGACCCTGGACCCGAGCCCCAGCTGCTCGTATTCCGAGATCTCGCTCCTTGTCGGCATTGCACCACTCCGGGCCCTGAGCATCCCTGAGCTTGAGCTCTCCGGTCACACGACCACTCGATCGATCTCGCAAAGCCCGCAAAGGCAGGGCCTGCGTCCGGAATCTCGAAAAGACCCTGCGAGGATGGAATCTAGGCTCTCAAGCTCGAACCTTATCGACAACCCTACTCCCTCTACGTTCAGCCATGGCTCCAGCTGTTCTGGGCCGAGAGATCCAGCGGCTGTCTGGACTCATCGAGTTGCCCTTTCGGGAAATCCTGCAACTCGAAACATTCGTCGCACCAGTTTTTTGCAAATATGCGGGCCCAAGCTCGCCTCCAAGGCTGCAGCCTCCTTCCACATAGCCTGGATTGGTTTGTTAGCGATAGCCGTGCGCAGAGCATGACGTTTCTTAGCATGCGTTGCTTCATGGCTGGTTGCTGCTGCGTCGCATTGGCTTCTGGAAGCGGAACCACTTCGGATCGTTGACCGTGGGAGCGCGGCAATGCTATCTCATCCAATTGCGCCGGTTGTCGGATTGCCTGACAAACAACTACAACGACGGGAGCAATACAATGAAAGGCGGCTGAACACACAGACTGAGTAAGGACATGCAATACGTGCCAGCACGGTGCAGATGACTTACATAATGCCAATGGCTACACGAAAACAGTCTCAAGACAACAAAAGGTTGCAACCGAGCCCAAGCAACGCGTGCCGAACTGTGCAAGCTTGCAGCCTCGCAAGCAGGGTTTGGAACAAAGCCAAGAGCATCAACGGAACCACGAAGAAGAAATGCGCAGAATCAGACGCAATCGTCGGATGTTTAAGATGCTGGCAGCTTTGCCCTCCAAGTCGGCCATCCGAGCATTCCACCCGTCCCGTCGAGTCAAAGTCTGCGCTGCATTGTTGATGAGGACCTAGGTCAAGACTTGCAGGACGTCCCTCTTCAAACGAGCAGAGCTGTGCAAAAGCTCTGTGAAATTTGCGCCAACAGCATGTTCCTAACCAGCGTGGGGTTAAAACAACAGGCATACAAAAATAGAGGGACACCGCGAGGCACAGTTTGCCACTCATGCAAGAAAAACGTGGCAACACTACAGATGTTTGCAACCAGGCCGATAGGTGCAGCCACAGAGTTGCAACACTGTTGCAGCCATTCCCGATGACATGGAGTAGTTGTTTTGTTAGAGGAAGTTTGGGAAATCAAACCATTGAGCTCCGAAGTGTTGGGAGATCCCCATGTTTTGGGTCGCACGAAGCCCAAGCATTGGGAACTCCCCAGGTTTTCGGAGCTCACGACTCGGACAATCTGCGAAGGGTTCAACATCCGGCTTCTACTGTACCTCATGACGCTACCATGCGCTCAACAGGCAGCGACCTTTTTCTCGAAGTTTGAAATTGCTGCGGTACGCAGTGGCTTTTGTACAAACTCTATAGCTCAAGCCCATGGGTGTTGGGATAAGGGATTAGGGAATCCTACGTGATTTCTCACACTCCTCCAATCGCGAGGGTTTGAGCTCGGGAGGGATTCTTTCCACAGCTCCCCGCTTCAGCGGGACCACTCGCTTAAGCATCCCGAACAAAGCGGTGCTGCCGGCAGTGGAGGCAAATGGACATTTATCATTTGGCGCGCCCATCCGCGGAGATTCCGGCGGTTCTGGAAAACATGCGGGGTGTAGTTCTCGCCAACTAAGAAGTGAGGCTGATCCTCGTGCCTCGTACCAATCACCATGTTGTGTCAGCAAGTGAGGCTGAAACCCTGCGTGATGATATCTGCTGGCCGCACAGAGGCCAGACCCACACACTCCATATAAAGATATGCTGCGCGCCTCGTGGGGGGCATAATTATAATACAATACAATACAGCTACACTTCTCCACAATTCGCTTGGGGATCGGAAGTGGTGGCAATCGCGCTCCGGGTTGGAGCCATCTGCGCCTGGCGCGGGGGATGCCAACGTCGAAGTTTTGAGGCTGAGGCGGTGGTGGTGCTTCAGCGGCGGAACCGTCATGCGGCTCCGGCTCCGGAGCTGCAGGTGGGAGGTCTCGTGCCCACGAAGGAGCTTTTCCACAGGTATCAGGGAAGTGCCGACTTCTTCCTCGGCTGGCGTGTTCTCCTGTTCTTCTTCCTGGTCGCCCTCGGCCCCTTCTGGCTCGGAGGGCTCCGCTTCCGCTTGACGGTGTCTTTGTTCCTCCTCTAGGCTCTGCTGCACCATCGCAGCGTCCAGGTCAAGATGCACTACATGATGACGATCCACGCCAGGAGTCTCCTCCTCGCGGGATTGCTTGACCCTTTGCTCTTAGGATCTGGTTGGCCACCGTCGTGCCGGCGATTGCCAGCGCAGGCCTGCACGGGAACACGGGCTTCCACTGAGACGGCGGGCTTTCCCACACAAGCTTCACCGAGTGAGTTTCCCCGGCGCTGGCTCCCACGATGTAGCGTGGATCCGCCGTAGCCAGGGAAGGCAAAGCTTGTGCAACTTCGTCGCCACTCTGCGGGTGCTTGGTCAGAAAATTGGCTGGGTTCTTCGGGCCCTTCACCTTTCGAAGCAGGGCCTTGCCCGCTTGAACAGCGCCCTGGACGTATACTATAGAACTCGCAGCATCCAGGTGTCGTAGCTTGCTCCCCGGCCTGATGCGCTTGGCTGCCGTGATGAGCTGTCCGACCATGTCCTCGGTGTTCCCACCTCTAGCAGACTCTAGCGTGGCCAGATCGTAGATGAAGATCGCCTCGCGGCACGCCCGGCTGATCCCTCTCAGCTTAGCGTCCGGGCTGCTTGTCGCCGGCAGTCCCGGCTGACTGCGTCGAAGTCGTGACGACCGCGCCGTCCAAAACCACCACATGGCAGTCCGTCGAACGGTGGGTTTCGACGCATCCGCCCCACAGTCAGACGTCCAGCTGGAGCGGGCCATCGTAGGCGCATGCGTCCAGTGCTGTCACTCTGACAAGCGACGGGCTATGCTGAAGGTAGCCGCCCAGCATAATTGCTCGGTTCATGTCGCAGCGCCTTGGCGTTGCCATGTGCCGCGCCAGCTCTTTGACCGCATACTCGATATCCCGGCGGTCTGCTGAGAGATAAATCCCTGACCCAACAGTCGACTGGACTTTACGAGGCGTGGTTCGCTTAAGTGGCTTCCCGGAAGGCACCGGCGACTTGTCGCCAGGTTTCAGGCCAAGGGCTTTGATGATGCTTTCGGCGTGTTTTGGGTCCGGGCTGTGAGGATACAGCCTGAGTCGGATCTTTGTTTTGCCCAAGACCTCAACGGATACACCTTCGGCCTCAGGTGGCCCTGTGGTGATTTCGCAGTGGGCACACAGGTCCCCGGCGGCGTTGCCCGCACACCTTCCATCATCAATGTAATGCACCACTGCACCACCAATATATCATAATATATCCCTGTCTTTATTCGTACATGCATGGGTCTTTAACTCCACGTCTATAGACTTATACGGTCGTACTGCGCCGTCTCCTTAAAGGAGCTCTTCAAGCTCGTCTCGGTACACCGACCCTGCGGTGCGGCGCCCATAGAGAGGATTTCCATCGGCTTCTCCTGTTCATGCGGCCCATGCGGCGGTTGTTCCCGCACCCACTCCTCGAAGATTGGCTTCCATTCGGGAGGTGGGCGCATACACGCCCACTTCTCGGTCTGGGTCCTTTCCAACGAGGAAAGCCGCGACGATATCGAAGGTATGCATGGCACAGCCTCGCTGGAGGGCCGTGATCTGGAGGAGCGCGTGCGCCTCCATAGTCGGAGTGGGGACTAACACGCGCATGTCCTGCTCCTGTTCTGCGGTGACGCCGTCCTTGACCTCATCCACTCACTTGTATCACTATAGTGGAAGGTCTGGGCATCCTTCGTCTTCTCCCAGCGCAGCACAGGCGCGAAGGCCTCCACCACAGCTTTCAGCTTTCTAAAGGCTGCTCTTCCCGCGCTTCTCCCAGACGCTCCGCCGGGTCGACCACATTCGCCCAGGCCTCTGTCTTGTTTCAGACTCGTTGCCTGGCGTCTCGGGGCGGCAGTCGCCGCACCGACTCGGAGCACCCGCCTCTGTGAGAACGATATTCGTGTTACCCAAATAATTCCTCGAGTCCATCGCTTCTGGGCTTTGGTGTGCACAACCATGAGATCATGAGGTACACATGCCGGCACGCAGCGAAGACCATCACAAACCATTTCAGCAATGAGATTCATCTGCGACGGCCATCTCCTCGCAGTTGTTGCCTCCGTAGGAATTGAACGCCATTGCCAACATTGACTCGAAAGCCAAAGGCCAACCGAGGAAGTCTCGCAACTGTCTGGAGCTCGTGCCCAAGGACTGGGGCAAGCAAACCACAGCCGAAGCGAAAGCTGCTGTGAAAAAGATCAGAACCGCCACACACAGAGAGACTCCCACACAGGTCACACTGAACACCGAGAGCTGTAGGAGTGCGTCAGGGCGTGGTACCGAAAGGCAGACTAGCACAGGCTCGCAACCAGAGCATACCTCGAATGCGGAGCAGCAGCTCTGTTCCCTTGTTGGATTCGTTCACCTTCAACAGGAAGTCCGCCATGCTCGCGAGTTCTTACAAGTTGTGCTGTAGGGCCGCTGGAGCAACGTGGCAGCAGGCATGTGGTTTCACGCCACCTCCCGCTCAGGGGACGTCCACCCCTCGAGACCACAGAGAGAACCTTCTGTGATCCCGAGGGGCCGCCCCCGAGCGCTCCCCAGGGTAGAGCGGCGAGATGACTTGAGCCAAAATGTCTACGGCACTCTCTTTTTTTCTTCGCCAGGGCTTGGGGAGCGGTTTAGGCCCCCCGGCCATTGAGGCCCCCCCCATGTGTTATGGGGCTTTGAGCAGCCTTGAGAGCAAGGTCGGCACTCTCTTTCTCGCTCTCTCTTTCTTTCGCAAAGGCTGGGGACAGCGGATTGCTCTCTCTCTCTCTCTCTCTCCCTCTCTCTCTACCGGGACAGGAGGAGCAAGGGAGACCCCTACCCCTCCGCGCGCGAACGCGCGCCCGCAGGTCCCAGCGGGGTTTTAGACA
>CAJNJA010010205.1:3635-14339 GCA_905231915.1 Symbiodinium necroappetens
AGGGTTCCTTACTATGATTTCTTTGTATAAGTCCTTCAAAAAGGGTAGGTTTTTTTGAGGGTCCAGGTAAACCCTAGAACTCCAAATCTTAAAGCCCACAGATCTTTACCCCCGAACCCAGAAAACCGACCTACAACCCTCTCTGATCCCTTAGGGGGCTCCTTTCAAGGGATCTATAAGGGGTCCTTGAAGGGTTCCTTTGAAAGGATCTATAGGGTGCCTTTAAAGAGGATCTACTAGGGTTCCCTAAACCCTAAACCCTAAACCTTTAAAGAGGAAGCCCTGAAGCCCAAAGCACAGCTCCTCGGGGGACTCACGGGCTGCCGCGGCCGCGGCTGCCTTCGGCAAGGGACATCTTAAACGGGCGTGCCTTAGGGGTTTAGGGTTTAGGGCTTGCATGGGAGGCTTCTTTTCTTTCTGAGTCCATGGGAATGGTTTAGTTGTTTTGGAGTACATGGGAGGATTTTCTAAGTACATGGGAGGACTTCAAGGTTTAGGGTTTAGGCTTATCGCGGAATTCCAGCGTAAGCATCTGCTGTCCCCTCCCCCCAAGCTGAAAGCGGCGAGCGAGGGCTAGGGCTTGAGGCTTAGGGTTTAGGGGTTTTGGTTCGTGGGGCCGCTGCCTGGAGGTTCTCATTAGGGGTTTATACGTACGGCTTTATCGTGTTCTTACGCGGGTCTGTGGAATTCTTCAGAACCCTTGTTGCTGGGGTTCCTTCGTGCAGGAACCGTGTTCTCACACATCCATAAGAACCCTGTATCGAGAGACTTGTGTCTGAGCTGTTGGGTTCTGGAAACTGCCCTTCTACGATTCCTGCTTTTAAGCCTTATGGATGTCTTTTCTTACTTACAGGTCTTGATCCTGGAATGCCTTAAGGCTTAAGGTTTAGGGTTTCTAGGGTTGCGGGTGAAGGGCCAGGGTCCTTAGACATAAAGACCCCCTGAGCTTTTGGGACACAAAAAAAGCTGCACTCCACTTCCACTACCCTGCTTTTGTGGGGGGTTGGGGGGGGGGGGTCTCATGTGCTGGCTTCTAGGCTTCAGGGCCCTCTACATCCAGAACCCTGTGGCAGACTTCAGGCAAGTCGTTTTCAGTCCTCAGTCTTTCAAACACCATAACGGACCATAAACCTTACCTTCCTGCATCCATCACAGGCCAAGCCCCTCCTGGTAATCGCACTAAACCTCTTCCGCTTGGTTTTGCCAGGTTTCTGGGTTAAAGTCAAGTTGCACCGGCCCGGAGGGACCTCGTCAAAAGCTGTGTGCTTGGTACGGAACTTCAGGGATCAATAGGGTTTGATAAGCTGCCTTTCGTTACGGAACTACAAGGGATCAATCGGGTCTTTTTTTGCGGCAATCGCGGCCTTTTATAGAGCCTTATACGCGCACTGACACGGAGTCATATGGGTTTGCAGAAGTCTAGTTACCTACATGCATGGCTCTCTGTATAGCATGCAGCTTAAGGTTTTGGGCACCAGGCTTCAGCGTTCAGCATCTCAGATCATTTTAGGGTTCAGGGCGTTTGGCCTTAGGCTTTAGGGTTTAGGGTTGAGGCTTTGGGGCTTGAGCTAGGGTTGAGACGGGGTCCAGGTCATAGGATTTAGCGTTCGAGCGATTTGGGTATCGTACGCTACATGTCTGTGGGCCCGGCCTTATTTGTAAATACAAGCAGGGTGAAGAGATAAATTCATAACCAGTTTTTAAATAGGCTATTCGGTTATCAGTCTACGTGTCTTATTTGTTTGTTTCTTGATTGATATTATGTAGTACAGACGCCCAGGTTCTTTACAGCTACAATACGTTTGACCAACCCATTGAGCAGCTAACCGGGCTTTTGACGGGAACTGACGTTTACAGGTTCGGGTTCAAGCGGGGCCCTGCAAACCCTCTGTTAGTGTTTCTGATAAGGCCCTGTGAGATTAGTTTCTGGTGGTTTATAGCAGAAGCCAGAACATTGGAACATTGTTATCCCCCTGCCCCAAAGGTACAGCACAGTGGATCCTAGCACAATCATCCTACATTCTGGGATTAACTATGAGGTATAGGACATTCCAAACTAAGCCCAAACAAGAACCGTTAACCTCAAGAACAACCGCCACCGTTTTCTGCGATCTCGAAAATAGTTCCACCTTTGTGTTTGACTTGCCCTTTAGCTGAAGACTTCAGCTTCCCGATTTCAGAGCTTCGGATTTACGATTGAGGGTTTTCAGGGTCTTGGGGTTAAGGGTTTTGGTGTTTGCTTTGGAGAGTTTTGAGAGTTTTGAAGGTTTGCAGCTTAGCGTGTGGCAAGGAGGGGTGTGTCTCCCCACCCGAATCTGCTTAAGGATCACGTGGCTGAAGGGGTGGCTTCTCACTATCCTAGCTGGGGTTGGCATTCTTACAAGCATTGGAACCCTATCTACAACCTACTCACTGAGTCCAGGGCTACAGCTGAGTTCACAGCAGAAGATTCCGGACAAAGCTTTGGACTTTTCTGTTTAGGGGTTTTGGCGGCAACTTCTGTCATCTTAACTTTCCAAGCGAATCACATATGCTGTTGCAGATCGTATTTCAAGAGGAATCCAAAGAGGCTAGTATAGGGTCGGAAAGAGTATCAATAAGGATTATAAGGCCTCTGTATCAGCTTCTTGCTGCCAGGTTGCGCAGAGATTGCGGTCTGCAGCTGCCGGTCCTGTACACTTTGCACCCAGCATAAAGCGCAGAGAGGAGGAACAACAACCACAACACTGTCATCCTCATGTCAACGGACAAGTCCTAGGCTCTAAGAGTTGCAATAATACCGCAAATCGAGCCGAAGCTACCGCGAACGACGAAAAATACAACCAGCCATAGATGACGACCCAAACGACATGCAGCACTTCAGAAAAAAGAGCGGCCAGGAAAACTATGCTAAGCCCACATAAACCCTACGCCCCAAGACTCTAACCCCTAAGCCGCAAATGGCAACTCTTTAATTAAGCCCTTTGAGCCTCTGCCTTGAAAGGATCTACAACATGAAGGGCAGAGAACCTACGCACCCCACCAGAACGGCTCTCAAGGGCTCCATTCTGGGATCCTCTTGGTGCCCTGGGCGGGCCTCCTTGCCGGAGTCCGTCCTCACTGCGCCGGACCTGGGATGTCTCCTTTAAGTTTCAGCCCAGGGCCCTAAACCCTAAACCCTAAGCCTGGGATGTCTCCTGAGGGTTTCGAGTTTAGGGTTTGGGTAGGTTCCTCCAAAGTAGGGTCCCTTTTAGGGTCTTTTTTTGTATAAGGGTGCCGGGCGATATGTGGGACCCTAACAGGGGCCGTACTTTCGAGAACAAACCTACTTTAGCGTGTAGCGTTCGGGCTGTGAAGTTCGCCGGTTCGCAATCAGACGGGGATATTGTCGTTGATTATTCAACCCCCTCCACTTTGGGGCTGTGGGGAATATGGGTCCTGCTATACTCCTTTGCCATAATGTACTATACTAGACTAAAAAATGGTAGACCATACTATTATATATATATATACATATATATATACATATATATATATATGTACATGCATATGTATATATATATACATACCATAATAGAGTTGAAGCTGGGAGCAACTGCTGAGCCGCCGTTGTAGCAACAGGCTTGAGGCTGCAGGGACCCAAAGTCTTCAAAGCCTTCGCCCCCAAACTCCGCAAACCTAACTTCCTGACTTCCTAAATCCCTACCCATAGGCTCCAAAGAAGCTCCTTTGTGGGGTTAATTATAGGATTCTAAAAATAAACCACAAAAAGGAACTACTGTGGAGCCCATGGGTAAGCTCGAATTCGTTTTCAGCTTCTAAGGGCAGAAGGCTGTAGGGCTTGAAGGGTTTAAAGTTAGGGATGTAGAGTTTCGGGCTCCTAAGCCCTTTAAAGCAAAGCCCAAAGTCACACATGCTAAGGTGCGGAGCTGCGGCTCTCAGACAAAGAACCATCACAACCCGAAGCCCAACTCACTTTAGGGTTTAGGCTAAACTACCGTATCCCTCCTACGACAGAGCTGGCTGGGCTATATATTGCTTCAATTCTTTCGTGAACCAGCTAATGAATGCATTTAAACACCCGCCCGCGATGAAACCACCCAGAAAATCCAAATCAACACATCCCTGTCTAAAAGAAACTATTTAGGATTGGGGGGGGTTCAGGAAGGATAGCAAGACCAGGAGCAAGCACAAGCTGCCCCAAAAGTGACAGTAGAGTTTAAGCCCACTCCACTGGCAAAAACAGCTCCCGCCCCCAGAACGGATATGTAGTGAATCCTAAAAGGTTCAACTTCTTTTAGAGCAACTTACCTCCACAACCCAACACCCCAAACCCCAAAGCCCTTGTAGAATTAGACCCCCGCAGTACCTTTATACACTGTGTGTATATGTATGTATATATATNNTATATATATATATATTTGTGTATGCTACATATATTTATATACGTATGTTTACATGTCTACATATACATGATATACATGTGTATATATATATATGTAAATCTTTGTATGTATGTATGTATGTATGTATGTACGTATGTATTTGTATATGTACATGTACATGTACATGTACATGTACATGTATGTGTATATGTATGTGTATGTGTATGTGCATGTGTATGTACAAAATATTGAGCTCCAGGATTCCAGGAGGGAGACTCGCCAGGGCCCACGCTCATGCACGAACTCGGACCTGAAGCTTCATATGGGGAGCTTAATCTGACCAGGGTGCCTTCGAAGGCTTTCTCTAAGGGTGCTTTCAAGGTTTGCTTCTAGGGTTCTGTCAGTGGAAGTTATGAGGGTTCTGCTAAGGAATCTTTGAGGGATCTTGGGGGGATCTTGTAGGGGATGCTATGCGGGTTCTTTAACTGCTTAATCAGGTTCTTTCAGAATTTGGTACCGGGGGCTTCAATCAGCAGAAGAGGGTTCGGGCATTTGTTGGACAATGATTTTAAGGGGGATTACGGTAAAAAGTACTTGCAAGGGTTAGCTCAGGACTTATAATTATATTACTCTGCGCAACTCGACGAGAACTACAGCTCAAGTCGGCACAGCCGGAAGCCCCTCCCTATTGGAGAGAAATCGCTGGCGAACATCTGAGGATACCCCGCAACGCCAAGCATACACCCGACTAGGGTGCAGCAGACGGTGCCTCAAAGAGCCTCAAGATAAGATGGGACATGAGACACTCTGATTTCAGGCCCCTGTATTTCGCTTTAGGGTTTGCTTGAATCCTCACGGCTGAACTGCTTGGGGCTTGCGGGTTTCAGGCTGGGGTGTAAGAGTCTAGGGCCTAGGGTTTCATGTTGTTGAGTGTTGGGGGGTGTGCACTTAGGACTTCGGCCTGGAAAGCTCAGGGCACTTAGCAAGAAGAAGCACGCTGGATTGCAGGGAGGGGATGCGGAGCTGCGGACTTTTCAGTGGCAATTAGCAGCAGTGCTATATGGCAAAAGTACTCAGTCCAACGAGCCTTGGCTCGTCCATTCATCCGTTTGCGCCGAAGTTGGACTTTTATCTCGCAGGCAGTAAACATCTCTTTGAGGATGGCAGTAGGCGAAGCCGTGGGCCGTGACGACAGCATTGACCCTAGGTGAAGCCGTGGGCCGTGAGCGTCACGGCACGAAGGGCAAACAGAAGGTCCCGATGCACGAATCGAATCCAAAGTTTCGTGACGAGGCATCTCCATTCGTGGCATGGAAAATGATACCAACACACAGCAGTTGCACCAAATGAGCTCTGGAGGTCGGTCAACCACAGATCCAGATTCTCCGTCAGGTTGTAGCAAGTAGAATTCGTAACAAATCCAATCATTCAAAACAATTAAAGCCAATGGAAAACCTGTTTAATGCAAAGGGTTTTTGTATCTGTATTTTGGGGGCACCTTATTACAAGTATAGTATAATGGCCCCCAAACACACCTTCTTGGACCACCGGTTTATATCATCAACAGCATCTTTAAGTCTTCGTTCGGCTCCTTGGGACACCTGCACGGCTGAAGCTTCTGTGGCTAGCACCGAGGTGCCAGGAGTTTTTTGCTTTTGAGGGGTGAATTAGGATTTAGGGTTTAGGGTTCTCAACTCACAACTATTCCTGCGGAGCCCTAGGTTGGGCCTAGATGCTTAATGCAAACCCCAAATCATCCAGCTACCCAGAGCTCTGATGCAGATCCCTGGTAGTCATGTCCCACAAACCCAACCCAAAACCAAAAACCATAACCGTGTAGATAAGCAGGCCCTCGCTGGTCGAACCTCACTTGCCCATAGGACGACGTATCTAAAGGCCTATAAACCCTGGACCTCCAACGACCAAGGACTTCTAGGGTAGCACCCGGAACACCAAAAGACCTTGTAAGGACGCTCACACAAGGCATATTGTCACCATATGCTATGCTAAACAAATGCAAGGCTCCTGTATGATTCAATGTCTCCTACAAGCACTACTCATCCTAAACCCAAGACGCTGATAGCCTTTCGAAGGTAGGCGTCCACAGAGGGAGTACCGCGGGGTTTAATGTTTGGGGTTTAGGGTCTATAGGGCCTCTCGGCCCAGAGATGATTTCGAACTCCTTCATCCTAAACTTGCGAACCCTAAACCACGAACACCACTGAACCCTGTAGCCCCTTCAACGACGGAAAGGGGACCCGCCTGCCGGGAAAGCGACTGCTTGGAACCCTTCTCCAGCCTCGGCAGCATAGGTGCTTGGGTTTTGGGGTTCGCTAGCTTATAGACTCGAAACACAAAACCCCCTGATGAAAACACCCCCTCCAAATGGAACCCCTTAATGGGACCAATGCCCCCTTCCCCCCACTCCTCCCCCTTCCGATTTTAGCATGGCGTGCTGTGGCAAAATAGGCTGGGGCTCTGGGGTTTAGAACCCCTAAGCTATCTGGTGCACGCAAACATCCAAGTCTTTCGGCGGCAGCCTTAGATTCTACAGCCCCAAGCCCGCGGAGGAAGAAGTGCACCTGAAGATGATCAGGAATTCTGCAACCCTAAACCCTAAACTTACTAAACCCTAAACCCCCTAAACCCCTAAACCCTATCAATTTGCTGAGCATTTCGAGGGAGGAGCTCGAACATAGAAGTTTATCGTCTGGGGTTTGGGGTCCTCGGGTTTTCAGAGGAAACTAAGGGTTTAAGGTTGTTAACCCCAAGTGACCTATCTTTTGGGGACTTATAAATGGAAATCATACTCAGGAACCCCGAAAAAGTTCTATCGGGTAAAGGTAGAGTTTAGGGTAGGATACTTGGCCTGGGTGCCCACGTCGAAGGCAATGCAGATGCTCAGAGCGGCTGTCGACGCTGTGGCCGCATCAGTGTGTGTGTGTGTGTGTATGTATATATATATATATAATATCTCTCGTCTCCACACTAGCGCAGAAGGCATCTTCCCCTTGCTCATCCCACCGGCATATCTACGTCTGGGGGGTCAGGCTCAGGCTTGCAGGTTTCAGTGCGGGATGCAGACACCTCGACACAGCGGGACAGCCGGAGATTCTCTTCATGTTTGTGAGATTGTGCTCGCACTCGCCCGTCGTGCGAAAGTTTGTTAGCCCGCTCAGTACCGGATGACAGGCTTCCGAGATACCCCCTACACCCTAAACCGAGATCACTGAGAGGCGGGAGTCAGCATTGCACTGTCCCGGAAATTAATCGGCGGCTCGGGGTGCAATCTTTGCCCCACCCGCCTGAAACCCCCAAACCACCTGAGCCCAAGCCGACTACAGGGGCCTGCTGAGGTTCTTATTATGTTAAAAGGGCTTTGGGTTTATCATCGCCAAGACTATTTAGCAGACACTATACGCTAAATCGGCAAACAAAAAAGGCTTCTAGGGCTGTAGTTTCACAGTCAACGGCTTTTCTGTAAATCCGTAAAGCTAAGCCCCCGATGTATACAGCCCTATGAGGTCGTTACTGTTAAGATCCATTTATAATAGATCAGAGTCCTTAGTAAGGGAAGGCGTTAAACTTTTACGTTCCATATTGATTAACGGAAGGGCGGCATAGACGAGAAGCTAACGGGAAAATTCAGCTCTGTCGGGCTCCCGGCCGTGCGTTTGCAAAGCACTCTCTCCACCAGACCTGCTACAGTCGACATGGCTTAGGGTTTCCAGGGATTTAGGTATGTATTGTACATGCTTGTTTTGAAGGGCTTCTGGGGGCTTAGGATTCTTGGGATTTGTGCCGTCGGGGCGTGAGGCTGTTAGGTTTCAGGGTTCCGTTCGATCGAAATTTAGGACGTAGGACTTGATTGATGTCCTCACCGTTCCGATTGGGAGTGGCTCATGTCACTGCAGTATAGGGGGTATGCTATGTTATGCTATGCCATGCTCGACTGGACTAGACTTGACTATTGTACTATGCAGTACTATGCGAGATGTTTGTAGACTATACTATAGTATGACACAGAGCACTATACCACAATTTCAATATGGAGCCCTATGGGCTTGTCGGTCATTATTCAGACCCCATACGTTACTCACTCCAGTGACTCTAGTGCTCCTGCAACCCAGTCGGTTGAAGGCTCGAAGACGTCTTTGAGGTTTCGGGTTCATCGCCTAGGGGGCTGCCTGCCGGGAAGAATACTTGGCCAGCTCTTTCACGACTGCCCTTTCCTTGTCGGGTTGGGATAATGTCGAAGCCTTAAGAACGAGAATGGGGTTTGGGCGACAATCTTGGTATATAAAACGAAACCTTACAAGGAATGGTACGGGTAATTATTTAGGCCGTATAGTACACCGAGGGAGGGGTGGTGCAGCGCACACATGGCGCGCTGTAGGGGGCACGAAGCAATGAATCTATGGGCCGAGTGCTGGCAAGCCCCGCAACTCTCCTTCAAACAAGGGTTTGCAGGGTCTGAACAATCGGAATAGGCGTTTTAGGAGGTTTTCAATGTTTCAGAATGGGGAGCGACAGAGCCATGACTGCCTTCGCTGCTGATCAGCAGTCTGCAAACCAGCTCCTAAGACCACAACAGACCTTCAACTCCAAAGCCCTACAGCACCCATGAAGACCTGTAGGAAAGACGCAAACCCCAATGTTACGCCTCTCCACATGCGAAACCTCGGCCAGCCTCCAAATAGTCTCTGGGTCCACTTCCAGAGGGTCCTCGGTAAGAGCTACCGCTTTGGGCCGTCGGGGGTTTCAAACCCCTGAGCCTTAAACCCATCGATCCGCAACCCTAAACCCTAAACCCCGATGCTGTACCCTGAACTCCTCCCGACAATCTTTATTGCAGCTCCTTTGGGTTAACCAATTCTACATTGTTGGAATCCTAACCATAAAATAGGCTAACCAAGAAAGGACCTACAACTGAGACCATATGTAAACCTTAGGGTGTCAGATTTCCGGATCTAGGCCCTTTGGGGCCTTCGGCCAGGGTTCGACATTACAAAGCTTGCACCTGAGGCCTTAATTACATGTGAGCCCTTTTATTCGGAACACCTTTTAGGGAACCTTTCTTTCGGAACCCTTTTAGCCCTGCAGCATGAAGGTGTCGCACCGTAAATTCACGCAAACACCCTCAAGGTTCGTCGTCTGGGGCTTAGGATTACAAGGTGTGCGTTGCCGCAACAAGCCGGGAAATATCAGTATATTGGCGACTGAACACCGAAGTTGGGTTTAGAGATTACGTAGATTTCTGGCTTTGGGCCTTAATGACCTGGCAGTCCTGATCTGAGTCTTTCGGAAGATAGAGATTTCGCGGAAGATGCTGATTGCCGTAATGCTACGATTCAGGGCCGGAGGTTTCGGTTTTTTGGCCTGTTCAGCGTTTAGGTTTTAAGCTTCAGGGTTGCCAGAGTAACGAGGTTGAGCCTGAACGCCTGAAGCTGAAGCTCTCTTCGAAAGGTCCTAAATCCCAAACCCGTAAACCGCTGAGCCCTGCACAGAATCCAAGCATTCCAACCCTACCTACTTTGCCGCCTAGAAGCACGGCCTACCTGAAGCTACTTGGAGCCTAGGGTCCACACCCGCTGAGAGTCCCATATCATGCTTTGCGGGACGAGACACAGGGCGGCTGGTGCTACTGCTAGTGCTTCGTGTCCTCATCGGAGACTCCTTCGGCAGTCTCACACAACTCTGAATGGAACAAAGCCTTCCTGGCCTCTTAACCATGCACCGCACAAGGCAGCTCGCATTGCTGGGATACATTCTACCTTCTCCACACAGCTGAATCAGGGCTGGCTAGGCTCTTCTTTGAAGTAGCCTATCAGCTTCAGTCCCTCATGCGCTGGGTCCTGTCGGTACACAGGGATTCAGGATTCTCAGCTCAGGGGCTTAAAATTTCATAAACTTTGAGGGCTCCGGCCTTGATGCCCTTGAAGCGCCTTTCATTGCACTGTTTCTGACTTCTGAGGCTTACGACTCAGGGTTTTTAGCGCATTCTGTTGATAGCAAAAACAGAATTTAGAACCCCAAACCGCAAACCGTACCACAAAACAAAAACTGCGGAAGAATCCCAGGCCTCGCTTGTCATCGGACCAGTGCTGGGCGCTGCCTTTGGTCTTGCCTCAGCAACCATCGCTCAAATCAGGACAACGATGACACTACGCGAATGTAATAGCAGTGGTCGACGTAGTAGTAGTAGTAGTAGTAGTAGTAGTAGCAGTAGCAGTAGCAGCAGCAGCAGCAGCAGTAGTAGCAGTAGCAGTAGTGGTAGTGGTAGTGGTAGTGGTAATGGCAGAGGTAGAGGTAGTGGTAGTAGTAGTGGTAGTGGTAGTTG
>CAJNJA010010206.1:0-14339 GCA_905231915.1 Symbiodinium necroappetens
GTAAATGACAGCCGCCAACGAGCAGCGAACACCACACCACAGCAGGAGACACACGCAGCCAGCATCTTGTGCGGAAAATGGGACGCGGCACCACAGCGGGGCGACACATTCGGCCGGCATCGTGTGTAAATAATAGGACGTGAGGGCCAGAAAAAGAAAAGGACCAAAAAAAAAAAAGGACCGAAATAAAACTCCACCCTTTCTGAACCTTAACCAGCAAGATCCGAGACTCTTGCGAAGCTCGAACTTCCTGCTTTGCAGTTTGTTTCTTATCGCCATCGCTGTTTTCGTCGGGATTGCCAATATTATTCTCGTACGCCGGATTTGGTGGATGGGAACGCATGCCCGGAGTTCATTCGAAAGCTACTGTTGGGCGATGATGGCTTGGCCAAAAACTGTTGCAAGGGAGCATGTGGAGAACTACCAAAAGTCACCTAGACGCTCTATCCTCTTCTGTTCGAGAAGCTCCTGTAGCCGGATGTGTTGGACGCGGTCCTGCCGTGCTTCCACTCTTTGGTCAGCTGCTCCCTTCTTCACCCTTCTCACACTTCTTTCCGTCTAGTTTTTAAATATTTTTTTGGTGGTGTATCCTCAGCTCTCTCAATTACATCCGTTTGCACCTTTTATTCCGATCGAGAATTCACAGCTGGACACGCAATCATGCGAACCTTCCTCCGGACTGGTCTTTCCGGCACCTGTTTGGCTTCAAGCACGAGCAACCTGCAAAAGGAGCTACCGGCTCGACTGCAGAGATCAAGATGGCAGGCTCGCCTGTGTAGAGTCCGCACAGTTTCCATGGCCTGCCAGCACGAGACGACGTCTTAAGATGTCTTGAAACAATACTGACTTGCATACTGCTCTTTGACCAATTTGAGTAAGGTCTTTATCCTTGTGTGCGGGATGCCGTGTAGCTTCTGGGTGAGGCCAACTGAGACCAGATGCACAGCCTCTCTGCCGTCTGGACGACTGCTCCGGTCTCAGACGATTCGTGTCTCCGGCAACTTAGTCCGCAGGTGTTAAGTCTTGGTTGAGGATAATCTGGCTCTACGGCCATGGTTTCGGGTGCAGAGTTCGGGGCTTCAAGTTTGAGGTTTGGGGTGTCCCCGAGGCTATGACGTGGTGTTCAATGGCTCGTCAGTTAGCCCATCTGCGGGCACCGTCATCGACGAGGCCACGCATCCGGTGGAGCTTGCATTTCAAGTCCGAACTCCTGACGCGTTTTTACTGAATGTATGTGTGTATGTGTCTCTCCATATTCTGTAGACTTGTATATGATGTACATGTACATATACACACAGATCCACTATGGTGAGGCTTCTGGAGTGTGCCTTGTTATCACATCACACGTTGTTGAGGTGTACGATGGGTGCATTCTATATTTGTATGTGTCATCTTTGCGGCTGCTCATCTGCGTGCGCATGTGATATGAGGATTCCTTGAAGTCTTGGGGGAACTAGTCGTAAGAGCCTTACTTCAGGCCCAGGCCCATGTAGATACACACGTACTCAAACAGCTAACACACACACACACAGACTGACACATACTTAAGCAATAGACTCAGCGCATGGGCAAACACATGTGTGAGGAAATCGACCACCAAATGCTCACAGATCATATGCATAGATATGCATATGTTCTCATCTCTATGTTCATGTACAAACTTCTCGATGCTTACGTTCCGATATACCAGCCCCTGAACCTCCCTGCTGACAAGATGATGCGCAGGCCGAGGGCCTTCTCTCCTGTCCGCTTCCGCAGGCAGAGCAGGGTGCTTCTGCAAATGATACAGGCTGTCAGGGTCTAGGGTTAAGGATTTCTGGTTTAGGATGTATGATTTAGGCTAAAGGGTTCAGGATTTAGGGTTCAATCAAAGCACTAGAACCCGAACCCCTCTTGAGTCTTGAGACTGGTGGGCTTGATGCCCTTTGTCTGCAGTGTTTCATCTCTCAGCCCTTTCGATCCTGCACGCTTACAGCAACGACACCCCGAAAAGCCTGAAACCCAACTATCTCACACAGAAGCCGCTCCAGCTCCCTCTTTTGGTGAATTGCATGAAGGTTGATGGGTAGGTGTACCTTGGGGTATTAACAAGGTGCTTGTTCAAGGTGCATACTTCGGGTTTAGGCATCTGAAACCCTACTTGGAGCCACCCCTGAACCTTCAAGTGCCTTCTTTCCTGAGGCCATCTCAGTTTGGACCGGGCTCTCCGGTAGGTCGAGCTGCAACCTTCGGGTGTCGCCGCTGTCCCGGTCATGAGTTCTGAAGCCCGAGCAATAAGCCTGAAGTTTTCGGTTTGCGTCTTAGCTCGTGTTGTCCGTACGAGTGCGCACATGTCTGTATAAGTGTCAATAATCATGCAAAATGTGTGGTTCCAGATCTTTGTTTCTTTCTCTCTCTCTCTATATATATACACATCCCAGGCTCCAAGGGCTTTTTCTGAGGCATCGTTTCCGTCGAGGTACCCAAAGCCATGGCGATTGCGACAAATCGGAATGAACCGTTTTCAGGATGTTGCAGAGTTTTGCCCATCATCCGTGAGGACGAGCAGAAAGTGAATTCTGCAATTTATGACCGCAGGCGCGACGTCTCGAAGTCATCTCTTTTCCGTTTGTTTTGTCAACTGTTGTGCCGGCTGTCGTGGTCAGCTAAGCCACTAAGAAATCCGTAGACCCCAAACCTAACCCCATACACGAAAGCCTCAACTTGACATCCCGAGCCGCATCTTCACACCCTAAACCCAACCTCACAATCCTAAAGCCAAAACTGGCCAACGCCAACTTTCGAATCTTGGCGCCAAGGCTGAACGGAGGCGTCCATTGGTCAGAGCCTCCCCTGGTCTTGTCCCAAGGCAAAGAAGACAGCTGAGGGTTTTGGGCCTTGCAGGTTTCGTAAACCCCTTGAAGTCGAACCTCTAAGCTGATTTAGGGTTTTAATCGGAAGTTTAGGGTCCTGGTTGCTTCTTCCCCCTGCCGCTGTGCCTGCATTTCTGATTGATGGTGATCATCATAAAGCCCTGAGGCTTTGACTGTGCTGGCCGAGCCCACCCTGTTTGACGCATCGGAAGTCCGGATCAGCCCGGGGCTCGGTCGTTGTGAGATCCACGTAAGAAGAGCCCTTCCTCAGGTTCAAACTCGAGTCTGCGATTTAAGTTCGAGTGTAGGGTCTTGCGTCTGCTGGCGCTGCAGGCGCCGACAAGTTCTGTGAAGAGTGCACCATCCTCGATCTGGTGGGCAGTCGGGCCCTCAACATCTGATTTGAGCAAAGTTCAGAATGCAGATCTTCATAACTGGCACCAACCCGGAATCACAGATCCCAACGGCTAAACCTAAACTCCAAAGCCTAGCCCCTCAGCTTGAAACACTGAGTGCTAAAATCTGATAAAACGCCATCGCATCTCGTTGAGCTCGAGGTCACTTCAACAACGCGGTCGGCATCAACGGGGATCGCTCTCCCCGCTGCTTCCTAGGAGACTTTGAGGCCCTGGGTTTTGGGAAACTTTTATGATTATGATTCTTATTATTGCTACTAGTAATAGTATTATTGTTATTATTATTACTAGTATTAAAGCTTTCAGAAACCCTAAGCTGCCTCGACCCGAAAACTTGATGCAGGGGACTGTCCTTTCTGTCACGCACAACGTCACCACCTGCTCCTTCCACGGTGGCCGAGTGCGACTGCGGCCAGACAAAGTGTGGGGCCCTTAGGGGTTGATGATAACCATGACGAAACTGCATGATAACGGATGACAACAACAAGAGCTACTATATTCATATTCGTGTTTCAGTATACATAAAACACTTGCTTAGCTGCCTGGTATCCGGTGCAGTCTGGTTGACTATAGTATGTTGTGTCATACCAAATAGTGTTGTACTACATTGTGGCAGTACAGGTCTATAGTTGCTTATTTGCTTGCGCACTCGGAAATTCATTGCAGTTGTGTGAACCAACGAGCCAGCCAGCCAGCCAGCAAGTCGGCCTGCCTGCAAGCAAGCAAGCGAGCGAGCGAGCGAGCGAGCGAGCAAGCAGGCCGGCCAGCAAGCAAGCAAGCAATCAAATAAGCAAGCAAATAAGCAAGCAAATAAGCAAGCACACGCAAGCATGCACGCAAGCATGCAAGCAAGCAAGCAAACAAGCAAGCAAACATACATACATGCACACATACGTACATCCATACTTACTTGCATTATCATTTGTACATATGCGCAAGCATGCAGATTCACACACATCCATGTGTGTGTGCGTATACAATGTACGGATGTAGGTTTGTATGTGTGCATGTATGTATGTATGCATAAACAGATAAGATTGCATGTGTATATATATATATATACACATATATATAATATATATATATAATATATATATACATTCATGTATATTTATATTTATATTTGTATTTACATGTAGATTTAATTTTATATGGAGTTCTATAGATGTATATATATACATATATTTATATATTTGCATATTTATGCATTTATATATTTATATATTTATTTTTTCATGTATTTATATATTTTTTACTTTTATATATTTATATATTTATATACAGCATGCAGTCGCGTTGTCAATGTTATATGCCCATAGCAGATGGGTGTTCCTTGGCTCTGAGGACCGCCGAAGACTTTGCAGAGGGCTCGGGTCTCTTTGGCTTGTCGATCGACAGGCCGGGCTGCCTGTGATAGCACTTCAACACAGGCCAAGCAGAGCTCTCCGAGTTTCTGGAGGCCTTTGGTGAAAGACCCGTCGCTTCCGGCACCATCCGTGATGCTGCTGGTGCTGGCCTCAAGTGCAAGAGGGCCTTAAGGTCGGGTTAAATGTCGTGTGCGCATGAGAGAAGAGCAGCTGGTAGAGCTTCTGATGCTGGCAGGTCACGGATCCCCCACAGATCCATGCGGTCATGCCGACGATCATGTACCAGGAAGCGGGCCGTCGAATCTATGCCTGGTCCTCAAAGCTGGTGAAGGAAGCTGCAGTGCCCTTCTTTCTGGATGTCGGGGAGCTTTGACTGGCCTGGCCGGGAGGTGTATGGAGCGAACTTCAAGCGAGAGTCGGGGACACGGTGCATCTTCTTCCCGGCGGAGGAGGACAGCAGAGGCGGATCCGAAGATAGGACTTGACACATCGAGGTTCAGAGTGCAGGAGCTTCAACAAGCAAAAACACATAACAATGCGTTCCTAATCCCTAAAATAAGCTCTGGCAATGGTACGGCCTTTGCACAGGCCGCGAACGTGCAGCGGCCGCAGCCTCATGTGCCAATTGAGATGGGTCAGGGATTGAGGGTTTTGGGCTTAGGGATCTTTAGGGCTTGAGGGTCTAAGAGTAAATATAATACTGAACACAATATTCTTAATACCAACAAAAAGTAGCAGCAAAAATAACAGTAACAGTAGTAGTAGTAATACTAGTGCTCCACCTCGGAAGTCTCAGGTCCCAGCACTCAGCGTGAATGCTACGCTCGTCGTCTGCCCTCTTCCAGATGATCCTCCATTGCTGGGAGGACGCTACCAGCCGCAACCTCAGCATCTGCACAGCTTTATGCTGTGGAGCCCCGGATCCTATTCTGCGGGCCATAAAGACCGAGGAACTCCGAAACCATCCTAAACCAGAATCACAGAACCTTGTAAATCCGACGTTTGTCAACTGTACTTTGCAGCTGTCAGGGTGGCGCTGCATTTCCAGGCCTGGGCCCCAACTCAGGCTGTGGCGCATGCTTGAAGGTTCTTGGTTAGTGAAGAGCTTACTGTAGGCAGTATGGGCTGTGGAACTTAGGATTGGAAGTTAAGTGTGGGGCTTAAGGCTTAGAGTGGCGGTAAAGGTTAGTTACTTTCCTTTCAATTTACGGCTCTGCCTGAAGGCCATCAGTATCGCCCGCAATATTCATGGGTACGGCCTGCCATGGTATCAACCACTGCAGCGCAAGTTGTTACGAAGCACAAATCGTAATCGCTTGATTCTGATTTTAAGCCCTATAAACCTGAAAGCCGCACCGTCATTTCCCAAACTCCGATTCCTCAAACCTCAAACTTGCCTAATGCTTTACTTAGGCCAGTGGTGCGGTTGCCCGGCCGGACTCCGGTGACCTGCCCGTCTTCGAGGTGCGACTTGTGCTTGTTGTTTGGAGCTTCGAGGTGTTAAGGTTTAAGGTTCTAGCTTTTGAAACAGGCCTAGCGTTTCAGGATTTTGCGATTGTATACCCGACTCGACGCTTACCTGACTGACTGTCAACTAGACTCTTAAGCCCCACACTCCTAAACCCTAACCCCTAAACTCTAAGGCCCTAAACCCCAAAGCGATAAACCCGTGTGCTCTTGGGTCTTCTGGGCCTGTGTCGCCAGGTCCTTGCGCCGCTTCACGTCTCCGGGCCCTCGGCCTCAGTCTGCAGAATCGCCTTGGCGATGTTCCTGAGTCTTCCCAAAATAGAAGCCTGCTTTATTCTTTCTACTATTGTTTAGGTTTCTCTTTTATAGATATACAGTAAAGGGGCCCAAAACCCTATTCTGATTCTAATTATTAAGGCCCTACATTAGGCTCCTCCTCCTCCTTGTAGACGTACAAGCTTACGCACTCACTCGTTGTCGTGGTGGTGGTGGTAGTGGTGGTGGCGTGGATTCATTTTTGATGAACTCGCTATGCTGTATTCATGATGCCACTGATTCTCTTATTGCTGTTGCTTGTGCTCCTGGTAGGATGACTGGTAGTATTTCTGCGGCGTACGACAACGAGGAAGACGACGACGACCACTCCCATTCCCACGCCCACTCCTACTCCACCTCCCACTCTTTCTCCTGCTACTGCTGCTACTGCTTCTGCTGCTGCTGGTGCTACTGATGCTGCTTCTGCTGCGGAGACGACGGCGACAACAGCAACAACAACTACTACTGCCACTACCACTGCTACTACTGTAGCGGTTACCGTTACTATTGCTAGTACTATACTACGACGACGACGACGACTACTACTATCACTATTACTACTAGTTCTGCTGCTACCAGTGCTGCCGCCACTGTCGCCGCCGCGACCACCATCACCACCTCCACCGTCACCACCACCACCACCACCACCACCACCACCGCCACCACGATCACTACCGCTATGATGGCAACTCCCGTGGTCGCCATTGTCCTCGTCATGGGCATCATCCAGTATCAGCTACAAAGATCGTTCATCAACTTTATTTTCGCTGTAATCATCCTCGGGTTGTCTCCGCCAGGAGCGCCAGAATGTAGTTCTTGTCATCGTCAGAGCAGCATCACGTCGCCACAATACTCCATCATCGTGCTATCCTCGTTGGCTTCATCGGCATCATCATCATCATCATCATCTCACATTTCATGTTTAGTCTGCCTTGTTTTCGTTTCTGTTATCGTGCTTATCCTTCTCCTCCTCCTCACCTCCTCCTCCGCCTCCTCCTCCTCTTTTTCGTCCTTTTCTCCCCTTCCTCCTGATCTTTGCTTGCCGGGGTATTCGGCACTTGGTTCTCAGGCTACGGCCCGGCATCGTGGGCCCTCGCCGACCTGTACCACCCTTGGGCATCTATGTGCAGATATTTTTCATGCACACACACACACACTCTCGCTCTCTCTCTCTCTCTCTCTCTCTCTCTCTCTCCCGCTATATATATATATGTATATGTGTTCATATTTGTATGTTTATGTGTACATGTATATATCTATATACACACATTCAACAAATCACATATATGTACATATTTACGTATTGTTATACATACAAAACATACATGTATATATATATATGTATGAATGATGCATACAAAGCATCTATATATATATATATTTATATTTATATATATATATATGTATTTACACAAGCCGCGTACATACATTGGTACACTGTATCCATTCGGAGGCCATACACAAAGTCTGTGTATACATATGTTCATCTGTATATGTACAGTATACATACATGCACATACACATGCACAAACATGTTCTTGTCAGGTTTCTGTTTCGGTGAGGTGCAGGGTCCGTTCCATGCTATCCCTCAGGTGCGGGTGATCTTGGATGATGTCTTCGTGCCCACGGAAGTGGAAAAATCGGTGATGGAGGGAACCTCATCCTTCTACAGCCAGGCGGATACTTGAGGTTCAGGATGTTTGTGCAGTGTAGGGGAAGGGTAGTGTTGGAAGTGGAAGCAGGTCATCTACACGCTACGCCACACCCCGAAGCATGATCGCAGGATGTCTACTGCCAGTGGCACGTCTATGCCTTCCGCAGTGGCCAAGGCCTATTGTCGTTCGTACACCTTCTGCTCTGACAGCGCCGGGTTCGGTGGGGTGATGGGGCGTAGTTTAACTCCATAGCAGCTTGAATTCAGAGCTTCTGGTTGAGATGTTTTAGAGCAAACAGTAGGATCTTGATTAGGGGTTGCTGTACCTGCAAGAATGATCCTGCTTGTTGTGGGACCCGGGCAGGGCGAAATATGTCTTAACTTAGGCCATTGTACTCTAAACTCTAAACCCTGAACGCTACGCCCTAAAACCAAAACCCCTAAACCTTGAACCATAACACAGCTGAAACCCTGGAGCAATCCCCGAGCCTTGAACTCCAAACCCTCAGCCAGAAAGCCTCAACCACCCTACTTAAACCAGGCACCTCAGAGCAACCTGCCATTACACCCACAGCAGAATATACTGCCCAAAGCCCTAAACCCAACACCCAAAACTCTGAACCCAAAGCCCTATACCCATAAGGCTTATAAACCCTACACAGGCACCGACAGCCTTCCTGTTCTCATTGATGCTGGGCAGCCGACCTTCGTCCTCCGTTGCGCCGCCGATCCCGAGGCCCAATACCGTGCAATACCGTTACCACGTAAACCCTAGCTCCAGGTCCGTAATAATCTGCCATATATGGTACATGACGTTTAGTACATGAAAGAAAGAGACGGTATATTAGTATGTGTATATGAGATGTAGTATATAGTTCTGGTAATGAGTAGGATTTATGAGGTAGCCATCAGATCCCAACCAAGGTAGCACATCCCAACCGAAAATTATCCGTAAGCCAAGCCATACCCACCCAGGCCGAGCGCTTCTGCAGCTGCAGTCAGACAGCTGTGGGATGTGGCCCCCGCGAGCATTTGGTGCAGGGTCCTCACCAGATGGAGCCGCCGTGAACCCCAAACCCCAAAGCGTAAGACTGATGCTGGATGCCGTGGCTCCCAAGCTTCAAGATAAGCACCAGCACTTACAGAGCGACGTGCGCAATCTTTTGATCAACAGCGAGTTGTCACATGACCCCCCCTCTGCGCCGCGCTCATTCCTGACATGAATGACGAGTTCTGCGCGAAGTTGCACTCTAAATTCAGGCGCGCCCGAAACCTAATCCATGATTCTGCCAGAGTCGAAACAAATAGCACTGCCCCCACATCACCGATCCAGAAATCCCAAGTCGCAAGCCAACCCTGAGGTCATCAGGACCTGCATGCCTACAACCAACCGCGCTCTTATATGAAGATTCTCATCCCGGAGCTTTACTTTCTACTCTAAACTGACAGCCCAAGCATCCTCTAAGCCAACATCGCTCTTCCGGCTTCTTTGCTTGGCGGTAATCCACACATAAGGCATAGCTAGTATCCCCGATGCTCCTGATGCCATGGTACTGCCATGATATTTCTTGAGTGTTGTGAACCCTTATGTCCCTATCAAGGACGTGCATGTCCCCGGTGCTGCCGACAGAGCTTGCCGAGGTCTCTAGGGGAGCAATCAGACGATGCGGAATAGGGCCTTGATTCGGAGTTTAAGGGCTGCAGGTTGCAGAGTGGTTTAGGGTTATATCGTGGGAGTCCGGGAGTTGGTGTTGGGTAGGAGTTCTGGATGTTTTTTTGTTGCTTGCATTGTCATGTGATGTGAAAGCTATGACGAGACGAGGCTAAAAGGGTCAACCAAGAGAAGCATAACTACGCGGCAAAGAGATGGCAATGTCAGCGAGTCAGCGGACCATTGAGAAATTCCGCAGTAACGGTGAACATGTAGTAGTTGAGAGCTCGCTGGCAGTTCATAGGGTACTAATTTCACTGCTGCACGGCTTTTCAAACGCAATCTGTTCGAACTCTAGCTCTAGTGTGGGTGTTGACATCACATATATATATATATAAATAAATAAATATATATATATATATCTAGCCAACAGATATAGAAACATAGAAATATAAATAAATACTCATAAGAAAATAAATAAATATATACATATACAGATATACACACACACACATACATACATACACACAGACTTTAAGTCGCCAGCTGCGGCTTGCCGGCTGTTTGGGCCCCGACCTTGCAGTAGGTTACTGTAGAGCCTGGAGGCTCGCAATGTGGAGTACGACGCCAAGCTGCTCCTCTCCGTCGACTCGGGCAAGCCCTTCGCTCGGCTTGGCTGTAGCAACCGTTCCCTTCCATGTCCCTGCAGTGTGGCTATGTTTTCCGTGTCTTAGTTTCATTCCCAATCTCTGTCTCCTCTGCTCAGTGAACCCGGGCACCTCCAGTTTTTTTGGTCAGCCGAGTCTGCCGTTGCATGCTGAGGCTCTACTACCCGATCGATCTGAGCCTGGAGCACTGCACTGAGCATGGCTGCAAGAGATAGCATTCAGAATTTCAGTGAGAACATATCAACATGTCTGATGCATGCTGTCCCGCCCCCTTCCTCCACTCTTGTTCTTAAACTCTTATTTCCCAAACCTCTAGAGCCTCTGTTGGGATCTCTGGAGCCAGGGTGGAGTGGGACCCAATCGTCCTGCCGGTGAAGCTTGGCAGAGGTTCCAAGGCACCAGCTTGCGCCACGAGAGCCGCAAATGCATACACACGAAGATAAATACATGCACATATGCTCGCTTTAATATGACCGTGAAGAGCGCAGGTCAGTGTGGACATACACATGTGACACATGTATGTCATGTGCACATATGTATATACAGATATATGTATGTATATGCACGAATACATATTTGAATTCTCATGTTTCGCACTAACACATAAACACAATAATGTGCGTCTAACGGATGCTGCTGCGCATAGAGATATAGTGACTCATGTTTATCATGTCATGGTATATTATACCATGCCACATCACCTTGCGAAATTATTAGAATGTAGTGTAACATAGTCCAGTTTGGTTTATCATACAGTAACTTACTATTGTACATCGCGCTGAATTATGATATACCAAATTTTGTTCTTCCATCTTCCATAGTAAACCATATCAAACCATATCATATCATATTCTGCCAGTTCTACCTCATCATATTGTTGTGGAATTATTTGTATGCTGTTTATTTCGTTATCTTACAATGTTTTTCATGCTAAATTGTAGCATGTTGTCTTACAGAAGATTACACATCATGATGTTCCATATTGTAGAAGACTATGTTCTACCACATTCCATTATTTTCTTTAAGGTTTATTCCATACTATCATTTTCAACATATTGTAGTTTATTAGATGATATTTTAATAATGTATATCATTGCGCACTATGCTTGGTCTTCATGATATGTAACACGATAGTTGTTTTTCCAAATACGGTTATGTTACATTCATGTCATGTGTTGTGTTTATGAGGAAAGCTCCCTCCGTGAAGGGAAGAGCTTTCGTATGAGACCCAGCTTTGTTGATCAGCTATAGGGGGTGTGGGGGGGACCACCCAGAAACTGTTCCAGAACGCCCTCCGTTTTCGAGCCAACCCCCAGGCCATGAGGCAGGCCGCGCGGGCTCGTTTTCGGGGCTGCACGCGGGACTCCAGGAGAGAGGTCTGATTGAAGAAATGGGACCCCGATGATGCTTATGATGCCTGGTGCCGGGGCGGGGCCCGGGGGGGTTTGGGGGGACGTTAAGCAGCAAGTGAAAAACGAGTATTGTCCATCTCCTTGCCCCCGGTTTGTGAGCTTTCGTCCCCCTCCTGGGGCGCAAGTTTGTATATGTGTATTCGGATTTGGAGGGCTTTCTGTATTCACAAAATGCAGTTAAATTACTTTTCTATGTTTTCTTGTAATAAGTTGCATTGTATTATTTTGTAGTGTATTATGTTGTAACAGTCCGCTTGTAGCATAGCACAGTGCTGTGTGGCAAGGCTTAGTTTTGTATAGTGTAGTGTAGTATAGTACATTTAGTCCAGTCGAGTCGTGTCGATTCTAGGCGCGTTTAGCATAGTATAGGTTTTAGCATAGCAAAAACACTAGCATAGCATGGCGTATGAATGCTTTTACTTTATTTCCGGATGCGTACACATACTTCACACACATTTGCATCTAGATCTCCTTTGGGGCACAGCGGAGGTGACTATCACTTGGAACAGCCCAGGTGTGAAAGAAGAGGGCCCACGAAAAGCTGGTTTGGGGTGGTTCACCTCCTACAATCCTTAAAGATCTGTCGTTTGTAACAGCCCCCCAAGCCCCAAAACCTGCTCCTTGGGAATGATACATGCGGTCCTGGGTCCTGGGTTGTGGCTGAAGATCTTCATGAACGACACAGCGGCTCAGTTGACAGTTTGCATCCCAGTTAATGGGCCAAATTCCGCGAATGCAGAAACCGACAGCAACGGCAGCTATTGATGCTGACCTTCACCAACCTTGCCGTCTCTTCGCTCCCCTAAGCCCAAAGCCCCAACACGCTCCGGTGCAGGTCTTCGCTGGTGGATCCGTGGAGTTTCGCGCGCTGAATGCCTTGCCCACCGAAGCGCGCTGTCAGTGCGGAGCACAGTTCGAGGTTGTTCACTGCTGCACAGTAGGCGTGGTGCTTAAGAGGAATTCACACATCACCCTAAAACCCCTAGTCATTGTGCTTCAGAAGCTTTCCCCATTCATAGACCCCTACTCTGGACATTGGAGATTTCTGAGCTCGTGGAGACTTGTCTGCACACCGCAACGATATACATTGTTGAGAAGTAGCAGCAATCATGCTTAGCTCGGTCAAACCTATGTAAGGCAACATTGCATCTGCACTCGTGGATCGTCCTTCAGCATCATCCTTTCGGAGATGCTGTCTTTCAGGTTCAGGGCCTATGGCAGCAACGGGAGGCTGCTTGGAGATGCGCAGCGGCCAGGCGTCTTCCTGGCAGTTCATTGACGCTAAACCCTATATATATATATATATAGAGAGGCCCTATTTATAAGCCCTGAGAGCCCGAAGCCGCATGCAAGGGCATGCGTTGTGCGCTGAAATGACCTGTAGGACTGTCACGACAGCAGTGCTTCTTGACAGTGGTCCAATCCATCTCGCTCTGATACACTTAATTGCCTGCACAGGAACGCGATGCGGCCAGGGCCATCGCCCAAAAGGGAGTCGCATCTTCGAAGCTTCATGCTGCAGGGATGTGCCGATCCGAAAGGAATTAACAATTCCTTAGACCTGCGGGTTCCTGGGCCTAGGCATTCCCGCCTTCAGTAACGAAAGCAACGCCACAGAGCCGTTCGAGGCCTTCTGTGGTGGTTTCAGGGCTTCGTAGGGGCTGATAAAGGTTTGTATGAGGTTTTTGGGCTTGTATGTTTCAGGTTTTAGATTTGAGGCTTTGTGCCTATGCTTAGGTTGATGGTGCTGGTGGTGAGAAGGATTCTTGGCTTTGTCTTTGCTTGCATTTCATGTGCGCGTGTGCGACGACGTGTGTGATATGGGGATGAGGACGAGGATGTATGATTATGTGCGTGACTTCGGATGTTAGTATTGATGATGAGGAGCACAGTCCGTGTGACTAGATGATTTGCTCTTGTTGTCGTTGCTGGTGTTTGTACCCACCGTTTGTATCCCATGACAGCAGCATATATGGCTGTGAACCCAGCATTCCAACCTTGCGCCCCGAAGTTCGAAGCGCTCGCACGACTAGCCGACTGCCTTCAATCGTCTGCAATGGGGGGCTGAAGGAGCCCAAATCTCAAGCAATGCTTTGATGCTCAGCCACTTCAGCCTGCGCAGGAGGCGGAGGAGACGGACGACAACGGTCGGGCCCCTGGCAGCTGTGGTTACAGGAGCTGCCGCCGAGGATATAGTTTCGGGGATATACGTGGCTTTTCATGCGTTTTCACAGCAGTCAAGAAACAAACCTTGTTAGCAGCTGTCCTGGTCTCTCCTCCTGTTGCTCCTCCCCCTCTCTTGCACGGCTATTGCTGCTGCTGCTGCTGCTGCTGCTTCGATTATTGCTGTTTTGATCAGCGGCATTATGATTTCGACTACTACTACAACTGCTGCTGCTGCTACTGCTACCACTGACCACTACTACTACTACTCCTCCTCCTGCTGCTGCTGATACTACTACCACCGCCGCCGCCCCCACTACCACCACCACCGCCTCCGCGACGACGGCGACTACTACTACTTATACTACTACTTA